>JAPMOQ010039656.1:493512-508535 GCA_026543055.1 Argiope trifasciata
ATTTGTTGATTAGAAATACAATGGTGATATAAAGTAATTTAATGTTAAATTCTTTTCATGTTTATAAATATTCCTTTGATGCAAATCGATATCAGAATCAATCAGTTAGAGCAACGAATTAATAGAAACTACTGTTAGACAGAAACCAGATGAAAAGCCGTTGATGCCATCTGCCGAAGAAAACTTTCATCAGCAAAATACAAGCTCGAGCTATTTTATGAATGCAGCTATTTCCTTTCTTATTCACCGCCCAAAATAAAGCACTTCCTGCACTCGTTTCTTCAGATCTTGGCTTGCCAATCTGATCCACTCACTAACTCGCTGAGATCTCTATTTTTTTTTTCTTTACTACTACTTCTTTTCTGGACAAAAGCATGGGAATAAAAACTGCAACCGTACTCTTGAGCCCCGTCTTTGCAAAACAGCATTAGCCTCTCGGTTGCTTGCTAAATGGACCAGGAGAACGGACAATACAGTAAGAGATGGGGAGGGGAGGCAAACAGCACACGAATTCGTCCACTTTCCTAACGCTGTTGTGTTTTTTTTTTTGTGCCTTTTCTTTACTTTCCCTTCTTTCGAGATAGCGATCGTTCTGTAAATAAGTATTTTTTTTCTTTTTTTAAGCAACGGATTTAGAGTTTAAGTTAGCTTAATGATGTATACATTCTTGAAGTAGAATACGTTCGAAAGAAAGCGAAATGCACAAACCATCTTGTGGTTTCAAGAAAAAGCTCTTCTTTTTTTAAAAAATGAAAGGCCTAGATTTTATTTTACGAAATAAATTTACAGTCTCAATGCAGACAAAGAGATGGGCATAGAGATATACATTCTTTTCTGTGAAAGGCATGATGTTAAAATTGTAATGCAATGAATGATGCCTTCTTGGTTGATAAATAATTTCTAAAAAATTAAGTTGAAAGCATTTTTAAGACGTGATGCCTTGAACTTAAGTGCTCTAATATTTTATTAATTTTATTTATTTTTGCTTTGAGAATGATTTCTTATATTATAGTACATTAATGTATTGAAGATATATAAATAATAATTGTTTTTAGTATTGTTTTTGATGTAAATAGTAATTATGCTTTTATTTTCAATAAATTTGCCATTCAGTATTTCGTCAAATTTTACAAAACGAAAATTTCGTGCTTTTATAAGCAAAATATTTTTCAAATTATTATTGCATCGCTGTAATTGTAAAAAATTAATTTTTTAACTTTCCAGCATCATTGTGTGTATGAATATACTTTCATATATTGAATGCATTTGCTAAATAAATGCTCTATCTTATATCCAATTACAACAGTTAAAGAAACATTTTCTACATTATACACTACACTTTTCTACATTATACACTACACTTTTCTACATTATACACTACACTTTTCTACATTATACACTACACTTTTCTACATTATACACTACACTTTTATACATTATACACTTTTTGTACATTTTCGGGGGAACACAGTATATGAAATACAACTTCTGGTAATCGAACAAGATAAATCTCCAAATTTGCCATCTTCTCATCTATCATAAAGTAGCATGATCGATTTACAACATATTTTAAAAGTAATTATCATGATCTGGCTAGAACTAAAGCATTCATAAGGCAGATATCAAGAAAAAAGAAAGAGTATATAAAAGCCTTTATTGTAAAAAGGAATTTTACCATTAATAAACTAAGCAAACATTCATTTTGAACTAGTAATTTTCATATGATATTACAATTTCTTATCGGACTGTTCCATATACAAAAATTAGACAGTGGAAAATTAAGGGTTAAACGAAGTTCGAATATAGATAACTGAAAATGGTTAATTTTAATAACATAGTTAGATTGAATTTATTATATTTATATGTAAAAGAATGGATACATTGAAATGGAATTAGAAATTTTGCTGCAAAAGCATAAAGTTTTAATATCGCACAAAGTATAGCACCCCTATTTCATGAAAGTAAATAAAATAATCAAAAAAATGAATTTTTAAAAGAGTGGTAATATTTATGACTTCCAGAATATGTGAAGTAATTATTTGCAATTCTGACTCGGAAAAACAGGTTAGGCTTACATTGATAGAAAGAATTAAAACACCAACTTGCATTTACATGAGGAATAAAAATTTTGCTGTTAAATTTGCTTAAAAATTAAGTTATGCTTCGATTTATAGGCAATATAAAACATGAAAAAAATATTCAAATTCTAAAATAAGGTTATAATGCCTTAAACAATTGAATGTATGCAATGAACTTGAATCAATAAATAGAAAAAGCCGTAAATTTTAACATTAATCCTATTTATTAAAAGGTAATTAAATCAATTCAGAAAGGCTAGTGATGTAGTAATTAAATTTAAGTGTTTTTACAAAAGATTAAATTGAATGCAATAAATCTATATTGATATAAGTTGAAATGTAGAATTAATTCCTGTTGGAAAATAAAACTATTAAACATATTATTCAACTATTACTTGGAAGGCAGGTGAAAAACCTGCTTTCCGAGCAATCTTGATTTTTTTTTTTTAATCTTGAAGTTTTTAGTTTTTATTTATTCGTGGAATATTCTTATAAATACACCAAATTCTTTTTCAGATAATTTGGAGTCTGAGTAGGAAAATACATATCTTTACATTTTATGTATCATTTCATCATTTTTTTTTCTTTTAAAGGAATAATATGAAAATAAAATGTATATATTTTAATGAAAAATACTCTGTAAAAGTTTTACTGTGAATTTCCATTTATTCGACCTTTCTTTTACATATATATTAAACGCAATTTCGTATAAAATTGGAATTTAAATCTGCAAGAAAAACAGCATTTGCAATCAATCTGTATTCGTTTCATTTTAAATTAAAGCAGACGAATTTTAAAAACGCAGCATTTCAAGATTAAAAAGCGATATCCAAGATCGAGAAAGAAAAGAAATACCAAACTGAATGTCGGTTAATATTCTAAAGCGTTTTTCATTAAAGAGCAAATTAATTGAAATGTAGCAGATACCCTTTAGGATTTTAAGAAGAAAAATTGCAACAAAAATTCCAGTTCATATTCGAAATTTAATGAAACCAACGATTGTGATCACTTTTACAAAAATGGCGGATTCATCACAAAGGAGAAAGTTGAAATTTTTGAATGCAATCTTCGAAAGTAATTTTAGAAGAATGAGGTTTTTAAAAAACGAAAATTGAAAACTTTCTCTGATTGAAGTTGATTTTAGCTCGTAAGACTTCACAAATGACGCAGAAAAATTAAAGTTTTAAAAGAATTAAGACAAAATTACTCCGATGCATTTACGCTCAAAGAAGACAAAATAAAAGAAGAAAAAATGAAACGTGAAATTCGTCGCTTGAATCTGAATGCTAACACTGTCACCATTTTGTTTTTGATAATTTGAGTTTTATTTTGCTTTTGCAGTAAAAGTCGTTTGTCATTTCATAATCTTTTATTTTTCCTTACTTGTCTTTTGGGAAAATTTTAATCCAGATATTGTTGTTTTTAACAAATGAAAATTTTTATCGTCTGATTAAAAACAAAACAAACAAATATTTAAAAAAAATTATGAATGAAGTTTTGGATAACATTGAATTACATTCTAGAATTATATTTAAATAACTCTTTTAGATAATGAAATGCAATTATTTTGATACTACATTTTTGAAGAAAATTTATATTGATATGAAAAGCTATAACGAATAATTTTACTTCATTACCTAATTAAAAATAACTTGGAACTTATTATTTATTCGGACTGTTACTTTAATAATAATATTCGTTTGATTATGTTTGTTTTTTTAACCCTTCTTATTTCACCAGATTATTAAAGATATTATTTAAAAATTATTTAGAAATAGAAAATTTAATTTTTTATTTAAGATACAGGACAAATATAAAATTTTGATAATGCATGAATTAATTTTCGGAAAATATTGACTTTTAAAAAAGAGAATTTTAAAAATTTAGATAGTAAAATTAGAATAAATAAAAAAGTAATAAATAAAAAAAGTAATAGTAATAAAAATAAAAATTATAATAAGATAATAAACTCTTATTTCCTGATCCAATTCCACTTTCTCTACTTAATTAATTTAACATAAGCTTTGTAAAAATGCTTTGGCTGTCGATTCATATAGAGTGAAGGGATTAAAATTTGTTGTCCAAAACTAATTCTTCTAAACGATCCTTAATATTCCCTTGCTTGGATGAACACGTATAGAGAGATCCCTATCAAAATCTCATAGAATATAAGCACGGAAATAAATGGTTCATTAGCTTTCATTACAAACACTTTATTCCTTTATTTATCTATATATTGTTAGTTACAAAGAAATACTAACTTCATTATAGTTTTGCAATTTGTTTATAATAGTGTTGCCATTCTGATGTTTAAAAACATTAATATATTTATTTATGTACAGGTTACTTTTTTTATAATTAGAAATAAGGTCTGAAAAAAATGAAATTTGGAATAAAAAATATTAATAAAATTAAAATATTAGTTTTAATATCGAATTTTTCTAACTGTAATAGTTTATGCAAATATCAAAATGTTGAAGGAAATTAATATTTTTAATCAAATGATTAATGGGAATAAAAGTAATCAAGCAGTTATTGGAAGTATAAATTATGTATAGGTTTTTTTTTTTTCATTTTTATGAATTTGGATTTAAAAACTCAAATTACATAACAAATAAATTGATCTTTGATAAGTGATAATTTTTTTTCCCCGCCAAACAATCCCACCGAATTCTACAAGCGTATGCGCAGTAAAAAAAAGTATAATATAGCTGCATGAGGTTGTCCTGACAAGACGATTACCTGCCATCAACTGAGCAGAATTTTTCAGCCTTTCTATGCATGCGCTGACTACTGGCGGTCTTATAACTGGTCGATTGTAAACCTGGTGCAACGCAATTAAAAATTTTAGGTTGAAAATTTAAAGATTACTTTAAGAAAAAGGAAAATAGTTAAATTATTTATTTTAAATAATTTAACTAAAAATTCATTTTAATTTTTAAGAATAATTTTAATTATAATGTTTCAAAAAATTGTAATTGGATTAATAATAGTACTTAATTAATTTTTAGACTGTATAATTTTAAAAATTTTCTATTGCTGAAAGTACAATAGCAGATGAATTAAAAAGACTCGTCTTTTTTAAACTTGGTCCTGAGAGAAAAGCTAAACATATTTTAAAAGATTCACTCTCAATACCTCTTTGGGAGGAATTTTCACAACGCCTACATTTTGTAATTTTAACTCCGAAAAAAATATTTTGTTTTTATTTATATTTCAAGCAAAAAGTATTTTTTTTTTCAGAGTAATCTTCGAGCTTCTTCCACTTTCGCCAAGACAAAACAATTCTGGAAATTTAAGTTCTAAGAATTCCAACTATTTGGTTGCCATAGTTTCCTCACTTAAATGCTAATTCAAATTCGACTATCATCCTAGAAATTTTACTCTGATCATTTTGCAAATAAAATTGGATTTCGGAAGAAAAAGTTTTATTATTATTTCTTTTTTTCATTTGTATTTTTTTCGATAACTAATTTAACTTAATTTTCGTATTTATCTCTAACTTTTGAAATCTCAAAAGAATATTCTTCATTTGGAAATTTTATTTTTATGCTAAGTTAAAAATTGTGATTTTGTTTATTCTATTAACAGAAGTTATCTGAAAAAGCATATTTTAAAACATTATAGTTGAAATAGGTAATAGGGTTTAGAGAATTCTAAAAATTATTTTCGAACGAAAATTTAGAATCAGTAACAAACCTCCCAATTCATAAAAGTATTTTGAATAGTTTTCGGAAACCTCAGTAGGATCCTTTTTGAATGCTTAGTAATAATTTGAAAGATGAATCCATACTGTCAAGATGGCGATCTTAGCAATTACATTAAAATCTAGGCTTATTGTTTATTCTTCAATAAAAGAAATCTTTCTAACTCGTAAGTTCATTTTTCAGCATTATAATCAGAAATAATTTAAAACCATTTCAATATTTGAAAATTCCATCAGCAGAAGACATTAAAATACTACAACTTTTCAAATTTTACTGAACAGATTCCACAATTTATTAGAGTTCCACAAAACAGACAAACAATCAAAATTTCCAAAAATTGATACGCAATCATTTAACAGAAAAGGTAGTAAAATAATGGAATTTAAATAATTTTAATGATTTTTTTGAAAGATGTTAATTATAATTTTTTTTTCAAAAAATGCATTTCAAGAAACAACGTTATTTGCAAAAGAAGAACATGGAATTTAAATTATATCAACAAGATTGCGATCTTAGTAATTACTTTTAAATCTAGGCTTAGGGTTTATTGTTTAATAAAAGAGAACTTTATAACTTGTAGTTTCATTTTTCTGTATTATAATACGAAATGATTTAAAATCTTACCCATGTTTGTGAATTTCATCAATAGAATTTAAAATACCAGAATTTCTCAAATTTTCATGAAAATATTTCACAACTTAATAGAGTTCCACAAAACAGGCAACCGATTAAAATTTCCAGAAAATTACATTCAAAAATTCAAAAGAAAAAGTAATAAAATAATGGAATTTTAATAATTTGAATGAATAGATTTCGTAAATATGATCATTGTTAAAAATTTCCAAAAATATACATTTCAAGAAACCACGTTACACGTAAAATAACAACACGGAATTTAAGGCGTGTCATCAAGATGGCGATCTTAGCAATTGCTTTTAAATCTAGGCTTATGGTTTATTCTTTAATAAAACAGAACTCTCTAACTCGTAATTTCATTTTTCAGCATTATAATCCGAGATAATTTAAAATTCTTCTCACATTTGAAAATTCCCTCAACAAAAGACATTAAAATACTACAACTTCTGAAATTTTAATGAATAGATTTCACAGTTTATTAGGGTTTCACAAAGCAGACAAACTATCAAAATTTCCTGAAAATGACATGCAAGAATTCCAGCCATATCGCCAAACTGGCGATCTTAATTTGATCGCGAAAGCGCTCATAACCTTTGATGTTCCCCAAGCCGAAAGATGCTCCTAGCTTTATAACTTCAAACTCCAGGCACAAAATGGCTAATATTAATTTTGAAAGCTGTGTTTGTGTCTATATTAACTGCGGCGACGTGGGTGATATGATCCAATATTCATAAAGACAACAGTACAATTTTGAGGCCCACGATTAGATTTGATAGAAATTGTTTTCCCTAAATCCATTAGAATTGAACCATGTTGTTTGGTTTGTTGGAAAGGAGCCAGATTCTCTGCCTAAAATTCTATTTGTTCGGGGGAACTTTCTCTTTGGGTATAAGATTTCAATACGATGGCAAATCCATGGGGAAGCTTGGAGATGCGACTATTTTATTTTAATGTGGAAAATTTCTAAGTCATTAACCACGAGATTTTGCAGAAGAGTTTAAAGTAAATTATTTTTGATATCAACTTTGTTTGTTGTGGATTTATAATTTAGTTAAATGGTGCATGTACTTAATCTGATGGTAATAAGCGATTAATATTTTTAAATTGCATTGTGTTGAAATTTCAGGAATTTAGAAAATATTTCTTCCAGTTTTAGGCTGTTACATAATTCATGGGAAATTAACTCGAATAAATGCAATTTTTTGGCACTTTAATGATTACGGTGTTTATTCTTTTTTAATTTAAGCATCATTGTATTAATCTAATATACCAAATGGTACCTTTCGTTTTCATTAACCTTTTGCAATTCAGGGAAGTAAAATATGAAGATATCATAAATTTGTAAGACGTTTCTTTTAATTTTTGTTTGTTCTTTTAATATCCGTTGTAAAATGTAACCAAGCTAGTTCTACTTATTTATGCAAAATTTGTGCAGAAAAATTACCTTTTTATGGATATAGTGAAACATGGCTTATCATTCATTTTATATAACCTTCTATGAATCTGGAAAGCATGTTTTCTTCCTCATTTTAATTAGTGTTTTCTATAAATTCAGGGAAACATGTATTATCATTTAACTTGATTGATATCTATGAAACCTAGTTCCTTCCACATTATAATCGATGTTCTGTAGTTAGATTCTGCAGAAAAATAAATAATGCGCTGTTGGGAAAAAGATCACTGATGGCAGGTGTAAATTTTGGGTCCAGAATAGCGACGTTGTATTTTACAGCATTTAATGTTCCATCGATAATATGAAGAAGATAAATTCCGTCCGCTGACATGCATTACCAAATCATAACACTGAATTCACCATAGCTTCCTGACTGCAGTCAGTATGTAGATTTTCGTCTATATTCTTTCATACATATTTTTGCCAACACTCCCGAATAACAATAGTTGTGTTTCATTACTCGACTTGGAGCAACTTGAAACAACTTGGGACCACTGATCATTTGTCCAATTAATGTATTCCCTTGCTCACTGTAGACATTAGTGTTGTAAATTGAGATAAGGATCTTTCATTGAATTCTACCTCTTAGTACAACATCTAATAATCTTCTCCTGATTGTTCTGGAACTAATATAATCGCCAGCATCATTCAATTGATTTCTGATGGCCGCTGATAACTTCTTCTATCTTGGAGACATAGTCTTT
Organism: Argiope trifasciata; assembly: GCA_026543055.1. Taxonomy (NCBI): domain Eukaryota; kingdom Metazoa; phylum Arthropoda; class Arachnida; order Araneae; family Araneidae; genus Argiope; species Argiope trifasciata. The sequence continues at coordinate 502,091 of JAPMOQ010039656.1, forward strand.
TTATTCATCTGCCATCGAAAGATGTGATGCACTTTTTTCAGCCTTTATCTGTTTTATTTTTTATTGAACTTGTCTCCTGATATGGTTTAAAAAAAATTGGACTCAAAATTATTCACCAACCACCCCTACCCGTCTTGCAATTTCAGTATAGGAAAAACCACATTCATACATAACACAACAATCTTAATTCTCTTTCTAAGCGTCCAATTTATTCTTTTATTTGATTATTTCTTATAAAAGAAAATGGTGTAAAAATATTGCATATGCAGATTAATTTTATTGCTTTGAACAAAAATTACCTTAAAAAAGATGTTCGAAATTATAGAAGAACTTCAGTTTCTTCAATATCTGATACTATTCTATTAGAAATGAGAAATTAAAATTTGAAAATGTTTCTTCTAATGCACATATTACTTCGATATCCAATAAGGCTCTAATAGAAATGGGAAAATAGAAATTAAGATAGTGTCTTCTAATGCATGTATTTCTTCAGAATCCGATAGTTGTATTTTATTATCAATATTAATTGAGCACGCAACTGCTTATCACACATAAATAACATGTTTTCATCTAGCAGAGGATATTTGCCCCAAATTTGACAGAAACCTAAAACTTTAGCTTCTGTACCGAATTCCATACGCCAAGCTCAAAGACTTTGTGAGATACTGTGTTCACAGAAAGACGCACAGGCAGACATAATCCCAAAGTAGAGTTCCTCTGTCATAGAAATGTCTGAAGTGCTCAGTTTTACCAAAACCTCAAGTACAAAATTTTTTTACTGTCGCTACATTTTTCTTTGTACTTAATAGTATACATTAAAGTAAAAATTATTAAATAAAAGAAAAAAAAACAGTGGATTCCCATCAAATTCCTTTGATCTCTTTCAATTAGGTGGGTAATAATGTATTAAAGAATTTATCAGGCTTAAAAAATTTCACAGAAGAATAAAAATAAAATTTCTTGATATACCCATTATTGAGTATAGTATAATTAAACTATTTTAAATGGATTTACTGTAACAAAAAATAAAAGAAATTATAAAGTTATTTCGCAAATTAAGATTTTCTCTAACTCTATTTCTGTAGTTTTTTTCCCTGAATAAATTTTATTAAAAATATCAGCATCCATTATTTATTTGACAAAAGAATATCAATATACATATTCGATCTTTAAACTTTCGCATTAAAATAAAAATTCGAATTACAGAAAGGTAATCTATTTCTAGGAAAAAACGTAGAGGGATAATTAAAAATTAAGTAAGATTAGTGCCAAGAAGAAGATGCTAAAAATGAATTTAACAATTCTTTTTGTTCAAAATTATGTTACATTTATAAAATCGATTCAGCAAAATTGTTACCGACCGTGTTATTGAAATACACATTAGTATTTAAGAAAAACGAATCTATAGCTACTAAGCTACTGAAATTCTTTGGAGTTAAAAATTTTTCCCCATTTTTGTCATGATACAAGCAGAAACTGGAGAAATTGGAAAACTTTACAGAAAAAAAAAACTTTTCGTAGAACGCATAAAGAGAATTAAAGTGTTTATTTGGTTCGATAGAAATGGAATGAAAAACTTTTCTATGTCTAAGAGCTTTTAGGTGAAATCTTATAAAATATTTGTTGTAGACTTTCAAGAGTATCCGATTTTAAAAAAAAGTTTTTTTTTCAGTAACTCCAAAATGCGATTGCTTGTCTTCAGTTTGAACAATAAAAAGGAGTTAAACACATACTTTATGGAATATTATCAAAATACCTTTCATCTTTTCAGATTTGATTTATATATTGGATTTGATTTATTATAGGATTGATTATTGATCACAGAACTATTCAAAGTTTGGAGGTTATTTAAAATGATTAAATAATATAACTATAAGAGTTGCCTCGATAAAAAATGGACACGAATATCTTTATCGGAAAGAAAAGAAAAAATTAAAAAAAAAATCATCAGACGGCTTCCTGGTTTAGGGTTTGAGCGTCTTCCGTGTGATCTGGGCGTACCGAGTTCGAGTCCTAGTTCGGTCTTGTAGTTCTTCAACTGTGTTCTATCTGTGAGATGTGTTGATCCCTCCCTGTAAAAAGGGGCTGTGCAAGCGAATGTATGTGTGTGTGCCATCTGCATGTGGATGAATGCATAAATGAACGTCTATCTACTCATGTTTCAAAGTCCTGTAAAAAGGGCTGTGGCGCATGAATAGCTAGACGTACTCTTGCTCCAAGATGGCTCCCCTAAAAGCAAGAGACGCGCTTTGTGCGTACATTCGCTGACTTTTTCAACATTCTTGTCTTATTAGGTGCAATAAGATACAACAAGAGAAATTCTTCATGGCCGTTATAACAGGGCCCATCACTTAGGTATCACGCTTATCCCTGTGTTGTTAAACGATAATGGTTTATTCTGGAAGAAGTTCTGCACAGTTTCCTTCACTTCGTCGACCAATTACAAACATGTAGACGGTGTTGCTGTCTTATGTGGCCCAACGATGTGTGTGTAACAAATCTGGATTGTACGGCTGTTTTTCCAACACTTCTCAAATGACTTTTTAAGATTGTCTGACCTTCAAGGGAAACGTATGGGATGCATTGTTATGAAGAGTGATCAATTGCTATTTTAGAATGTTTGGTCGTGTTTCTTCAGTGGTCTCGTCAAAATACTGCAGTATTGTGTTGAATTGATAGTTTTCCTTTTGTAGCAGGAAGTCAATCAAAGTGGTCCATGGCAATCGAAGAATTGGAAACAAAACTACAGTCACGTTGTTCCGATCTGGACACCTTCGTAAATAACATTATTTTACTATAGACCAATTTTCTCCACCAAAACACAACACGCCGTACACAATGCACGCTTCTTATCTTCTTATATATCACTATACAGTCGCTTTGCTACAGTTGCTGTTTTTCCACTATTCATTCGGGCAACCGTCATGTATATAATTTCTGAAGTATTTAACCACATATTACAGAAAAAATTCATCACGCAATTGAAAATTACAATAACACTGTATAACTATTGGTGAATTAATTGCTATTTTTTCACTTCCATATATTCTATACTGCTATATTTTATTGACAAATATTATTATATCATTGTTTTTCCTACTAAATCTAAAATAATAAAGATTTTCGGAATTATGTCTTTATGTAATTCTGCTAACGGAATAATTGAAGAAGTTAACGAGCTGCAATTATCACAAAATCAGCAATATTAGCTTAATTTCGCGCACATTTTCTTTTAATTTTAACAATTATCTCAAATTTAATATGCAATAGCAATATACTTATGCCATCCATTCGTTATTAAAATGCTCGATAATCTGTTTGATACATTAACAATTTTTAATTAAATAAGTAAGTTTATTTACATTTTTACAGCAATTAACTCCAAAAGTCTGTTTCCGGATTTATTGTAAATATTTTATGCTATTTATGTAATTTTGTGTATTCCTAAATTTGATTTGTAAGAGATGGCAGAATTGTATCATTAAATCGGGGATTATATTTATACAGACGATAATTTGGCAAAAATTGTTAAATTTATAAACTTGATATACAAATGATAGCAAAATGTCTTTATAAAAGCGTATGATAAAACTGTTTAATAATCTAAATGCAGACGATAAAATAGCTGGGCATAACATCTGCTTGATTTTTTTTTCTTTTGTAACTCTAATGCAATTCAGTCAGATGACGAGAAGACGTAATTTAATTTAAAACGTTATAATGCCACAGTATTTCGGAAAAGCGGATCATTTTTAGTGAAGTTTTAACTTAAACGTGGATTATTTTTAAGTATAAGATGTAAAAGTTAACTAAAATATTTCTTTATATATAAAATTATTTACTTCCATATTCTTAGTATAAAGTTGCAGTTTTTACATGGTCTAGATGAAGTTTAGCACCTACGTCTTTCAAAATAGTATAGCAATAAATGCTAACATTTTAAGATACACCACGACATTCCAATTTCAGATAATTAAGTATTTAAAAAAGCATTAAGATAAAAAGCGTTGTTCCTGGCATGTTTAAATAAAGAAATTCCATCAAGACTCCCTTTTCCTGAGAATTTTCTTTAATTTTTATAAACTCTCAAAAATTTAGTTTTAAGATTAATTATAGTGATTATTTTAAAATGTAATTCAAAATAACCAATTTATTTCATCAAATTATTCATTTTATTCAGTTTTAAAATAATAAAAATAAAATTTTAAAGTTTAGAATTTTTTTTGTCATTACATTCGAAAAAGAAATTTTCCTTTTGAAGTAAATATATTTTATGCATACATTTATAATAAGTAAATACATTTTACAGATAGAATTTATTTTGAAGTTAGTAAATTTAATTTCTATGAGGAATGATTTAAATTGAACTTATTATATTTACATATTTCTTTTACAGCGTATATTAATTTTGTTCATTAAATTCCTTGCATTTCGATTTTAACAAATTATAAAGTTAAATATTAAATGAATACAGTCTATATTTTGCATTTTGATCTTCAAAATAATCTATTTTTAAGTCAAACAAGATGGTATCCAAAAAAGGCTAGTTTAAAATAAAAAAATTGTTTTTCGATTACAAGTAATGTTACTATAAATTATAGAATTAAAAATAACGTTAATATAATTTGAGCTACACATAAATAAATTATGATAAAGAAATGAATTATTCTGCAGTAAACAAAAATTTATAGTAAATAAATCCTAACAAAGCTTTAGAAAATGTCATATATTATAAATTATATGATTAATTCTAAACTTCTATTTTTGTATTTAAATTTTTTAAGTTTAAAATTCAAAATTATAAGAGCAATAATGAATCATCAATTTTAGTGTATCCCTAATTTTCAAGAGCAAAAACTGACCCGTTTTTAAAACTTTGAGGACTTTGCTATTTAGATAATATAATAACTGCATTTTTTTTTCTTTCAAAATAATTTTTGAAAAGAATTCATAGTTAAAACATCGTTATATTTTAATTCATTTTAAATATTTAAATCCTAACATTAGCTTCTTTCCTTGAACTTTTTTTGAAGTTTAGTCGGAAATTTGTGATACAAGTTATATAAATATTATGAATATTGTTTCCATCTGTTCATTAAGAAATAATTGGAAATAAAGGAAATGGGAAAAAGGAATACTTTGTTTCCTATCAATTTTGATTTTATTGAGTTGAATTTATCAGACGAATTATGTAAGTTATATTCCGTTTCAGTAATACTAGGAAATAAAATATTATATTTTAATTGCCATTTTGAGATCGTTGTCTCTACCTTCATACATTTGGGATTCATTATTTACATTATATTAATATTCATTAAATTCTGATGGCATTGAAATATTAACTAAGGTCAAATAAAAGTCAGTGTATTTGATACTGTTGCCTTTACAATTATTAATTATTCTGCTACATAACAATATGTCTTCTTCATTAAAATAAATTTCATATAATTCTGATAAACTTTAAATATCACCTCAGGTAAGAGGAAAGTTGATTTATTTGACACGATATCTCTACCTTCGTGAATTAGTAACACAGCCTCTATATTATATTTATATTCATATAATTTTGATTGCATTAAACTATAAACTAAGGTCAAATAAAAGTCAGTTTATTTGAATTTCCTTTACATTTATTCATTATTAAGACAGCTTCTACATTAAAATAATGTTCATATAATTCTAATGAACTTAAAATATTCGCTCAGGTCAGATGTAAGTCGATTTATTTGGCATAGATATCTCCACCTTCATGAATTGCAAAACATCATCTACATTATGTTAATATTCGTTTAATTCTGATTACATTAAAATATTAACTGAGGTCAAATAAAAATCATTTCATTTTATACAATAGACTTTACATTGTTAAAAAGTCTTCTACATTAAAATGTTATTCATAGAATTCTAATGAACTTAAAATAATACCTCATGTCAGATAAAAGTCTATTTATTTGACACCGATATATCTTCCTTCATGCATTTGTAATTCACCATTTACATTATATTAATATTCATACAATTCTGAATGCATTAAAATATTATCTAAGGTTGAATCAAAGTCAGTTTATTTAATAAACTTACCTTTACATTTATTAATTATTAACACGTATATTACATTAGAATAACGCTCATATAATTCTGATGAACTTAAAATATTAGATCAGGTCGAATGAAAGTCGGTTTATTTGTCACCAACATCTCTACCTTCATGCATTAGTAACACAACCTCCACGTTGTATCAATATTCATATAGTTCACATTACATCAAAATAATACCTAAGGTCGAATAAAAGTCAGTTTATTTGATACCATTGCCTTTACATTTGTTCATTATTAACAAGTCTTCTACATTAAAATAATATTGATATAATTCTGATGAACTTAAAATATTAGCTGAGGTCGAATGAAAGTCGATTTATTAGATACCGATTTCTCTTCCTTCATG
>JAPMOQ010039656.1:508545-567218 GCA_026543055.1 Argiope trifasciata
ATATTCATACAATTCTGATTGCATTAAAATATTAGCTAAGGTCAAATAAAATTCAGTTTATTTTATACCATTGCCTTTACATTTATTTATTATTAACAGATTTACTATTTTAAAATGATGTTCATATCATTCGAATTACCTCTAAAATATTAGATAAAGTCGAATAAAAGTCAGCTTATTTGATATCATTGCCTTTACATTTATTCATTATTAACACTTCTTATACATTAAAATAAAGTTCATATAATTCTGATGACCTGAAAATATCACATCAGGTCGAATGAAAGTCGATTTATTTGACATCGACGTCTCTACCATCATGCATTAGTAACACAACCTCTACATTCGAATTGCTCATAATCCAGTGACTTTCTCTTAGACGTTCCATATTTCAACTATCGGTACCCTGTCTGCATTGCCTTAACACTGAAACCTCCCGAAGCGTGGATCATCAATCTTCTGGGCGCGCGGGATAACGTTTTGCAAAGGAAAATAAGTAAGGCTAAAAAAGGCAAGAGATATACGACTTTATTCCGTTTGAAGAGGAACAGAAAAGAAGAAGAAGAAGACATGGAAGTGGAAGAATAAAAAGAAAAAGATGTCATTGAAAAAGGAAGGGACAGTGTGTAGGGGGGGGGATTGCCGGAAAACTTGCGAGAAATAAGAACTTGTGGACGAAACGGAAAAGCTGAGTGTTATTTTGCTCGCTATTACCATGATCTGCGACAATAGAGGACAAGTGGAATTGTTGCAGATGTGACGTGGAGATAGCCTTGCAGGAATTGATTTTCCAGGAAGCTTCGGCGGATTTAAACCTCCAGGTAAAGGTGGTTCGTCAATGGAAGGTGACAGTATTTCCTTCTGAATATTTCGCGCTGGCATTTGGGAGTAAATGTTGCTTTCGTATGCAGTCCGTCTAGTGACTATCTACCAAATTATTGCTGTAGTTTAATCCTTAACTAGGGAGACGAAAATTTAGATTTGACTACGAGAGAACATATTCTTTACACTAAAATGTAATGTTCTAATGTATATATTAGAATGAAAATCAGCCAATTATACTGCAGATATTTTTCTTGAAATATAAATGTGATGTAGAATTTTTTTTTTGAATTTATTATAATCGAAAAAATAATTTCGTTTGTACATACATTCTTTTCAAATTATATGTCAAAATAATTTTCTTGAATGACACATCATTTTTTTTTCTTTTTAAATCAGATTTGCTTTTCCAGTGAACAAGATAACAATATGCTGGAAAAATCTAAAATTATATGGGGAAAAACTGGCAGTGGATAAAATTGACATTTTTTCGTCAGCATCATTTATTTTTCATCATCATCAAATATGATGATAACTTATAACTGTGGTAGCATTGTTTTATGAAAATAATACTTTTGTAAACACAAAATGCTATTTTCTAATTTCTAAGATCCTAAAAAAGTTTCATAATGTATTAATCTTAGAACAGGTGACAAATCGTTCCATATTTCCCTCTTAAGAATGTATAAAGTATTATTTCTCCATTGGGAGAAAGAGGAAATAAATTTATCAAAACTGTTATTAAACGCAAGTAAAAATTTTTGAACATATTATAAAAATAAAATAATTTAATTTCCACCGAAAAAAAATCCATGAAACTAACAAATGATGTCATAGTTCAACCTTTTAAGACCATCTGTTGTCAAAGAAGAATACGAAATAATAAAGAAATACTGGTAAAACTGGTCAATGTTTTAAAAATGCATATCTTTAAAAAAGGCATACATAATAATAATGCAATACTAGTAAAAGCAATTAAAAAAATATATGATGTTCATGATGAAAAATATGTGATTAAAAAGATGTTGATAAATATTGCCAAATATGCTTTATTCATTGCCTACGTGATTTCGAGCTACAATTATTTGTTGTCTTAAATTATTTAAAACCGCCTAACAAAAACAACATCATGGTCTCGCATGATAATAATAATATTAGCGCCATTGATATTACAAGAGAGATCGATATTTTTGAACGAAATTAAATGAAAATCTTATAAGAAAACCTTCTAATTCCTGTGATATTTTGGTCACAAATAACATGATAAGTTAGTGGAAACAAATGACATTAAAAGAAACTTTTAGATAAGTTACAAGATGATAAAGCAAAGATTTATCTCAATCAAGTAACAGACTGAAAATAGCCATGATTTGCATGATTTTTTAAAACAATTGATAAGTTAAGAAAGTGTTACAGGGGTTATATAAAAATAGATCCAAGACTCGTTTAAATAAAAAAAATTTTTGATTGAAAAAAATTCATGATTCATTTCTGCGAAAAAAGTTGATGGGTTGAAAAAAAATCACGATTCGTTTCTATGAATGAATCGATGATCGGAAAAAAAGTAATTATTCGCTTGAGCAGTTAAAACAACTGTTATAATATGTAACTCTTGAAGATGTTGAGAGAGACAGATTGACGATAAGTTTACATGAATGAATTGGTGTATTGAATCCAGAAAAGAATTATGGCTCGGCTATGGAATATGGATGAAGATTGCTCTTCAATTCGAAACGTTTCTGTGTTTGGTTTAGTGACCGAATGCTGCTTTATAACGAGACAAGAATATGCAAAATATATTTTTGAATCTTCTTTCTGATTATACAGAATTAGCTTTAATTTGTACCGTTTTTATGAATATTCCTAAGAGGCTTATTTGTATTTTTGATAAGTTACTGAGGCATCTCAATATTATAATTAAATCAAACCAAAGGCAAAAATCCAAACCATGGCCAGGAAAGCCAATCTGGCTTTGAACTTTCAGATATCATCCAGTTTGAAATTTTTAAGAGATGAGAGATCTGTTATCAGAATTAATTTTGTAAAAGTAAATATTGCATAAAAGACTATTCCAGCCCGGAATAGTCTTTTATGCAATGTTATCAAAAACATACGGATAAAATTTGAATTGCTTAACCTGTCCAACAGCATTGGGGGAAACTAATTCTAAGTCCTAAATGCCGTCATCAGTCACAGTACAACCCTTTCCATGCTAAGCATATCCCATTATCTCAAGGAGGTAGTCGACCCCACACCATTTATTTAAATACCCGGGGAATGAGAAGCATTATAAATGTTGGAAGCTTCTCTTCTCATATCTGAGAGTCTACCACCCTCCCCTGTAGTGCTCTATAAAATTAAGCATGGAATTCTTAATTAGCGATATGGCCTACTTCTTAGATTGGTTTTTATTTTTTCTGTTGCATATAAAAACTTAAAACTAGTGATATCAATTACATCATGAAAGTTTTGTTTCATATCCAAAATGCTTCCTTAGCTGCTATTCCATTAAAAAATATATATTTATAATGATAAATGCTGTAGCTACCTTCTCTGCTCTTATTTATAATAAAAAATATATATATTGATAAATGTGATAGCTACCCTAGCTGCATTTCTATATAATAAAAATATATATAAAGATAAATGCTGTAGCTACCTTATCTGCTATTCTATATAATAAAAATATATATAAAGTTAAACGCTGTAGCTACCTTATCTGCTCTTATTTATAATAAAAAATATATATATATTGATAAATGTTATAGCTACCCCAGCTGCATTTCTATATAATAAATATATATATATATAAAGATAAATGCTGTAGCTACCTTATCTGCTATTCTATATAATAAAAAAATATATATAATTATAAATGTGGTAGCTACCTTATCTGCTCTTTTATATAATAAAAATATATAATGATAAATTTATTAGTAACTATAGTTGCTTTTCTATATAATAAAAAATGTATATAATGATAATCCTTGCATCTACCTTAGCTGATATTCCACATAATAAAACTTTAATGATAAATATTGTAGCAACCTTAACTGCTCTTATATATAATATTACTTATATATAATAATAAATGCTGTAGCCCCCTCAGCTCCTCTTCTATATAATAATAAATATTACATAACGATAAATTTTGCAATTCCCTTAGATCCTGTTCCACATAATAATAAATCTTATACAATGATAAATGATATATTATTTCAAAAAATGTATTGTGCAATATGTAGAATTCTAATAAATGCGAAAACAAAGAAGATAATGCTTTTGAAAGTTAAGTTTAATAAGGCAGTTGATTTTAATTGGCAAACCAATGAATTTCAATGCATTATCTGCAATCAGGATGAAGAAAAGCACTGAATAATTTAACTAAGATAATGAGGCTTCCATTTAAAAGTACTACTTGATCGCCATTATACTAAATACATCTGAATAATCATCATCAAAAGAATTCAAAATACCCACATGGCCATCCAAGCAATCAATAAAGCAATATTGCAAACAAAAGATAAAAACGAAATCCTCCAAAAGAAAGGACTACATAAAAGAGAAAAGAAAAAAAATTCCACGCCACCGCAAAATAAACCGCAGATATCAGTCGCCAAATTTATTGCGCCAATTAAGGAGAATGGAACTCTAATTAAATTGAAAACTAATCAAAGGATGATAAAGCACAAGATTTCCCTTTAAAGGATAAGAGATTCTGCATTAAAATGGGCGGCGTTTCTTTTGCCATAGAAACGCTGATTTGGGTAATTTTTTTCCCTCTTCCCTTCATTGATATGTTGACCCCAAACGCAAGAATGAGCTGGCTGCCTTTCTGTTTTATCTCGGTTTCACTCAAAGAAGAAACTAATTAACGATTCCTTTTGAAAGCGAGGTTTACCAGCCTTGAGGTCAACTTTCTGATGAACACAATTATTTTATCGTTTTTATTTAGAAGAGCTATGGATTTTTTTAAAAATCAAAAAATTTTAATTGGCTTTTGATTTTGATTTAAAAGAAATGTCCTTATACTCTATATCAGTATCGGGTATTGCGGCAATTTTGAAAGGTTAAAAATTCAACAATGTTGGAATTAATATTACAGAATTTGATTTAGAAATTTCATGTTGTTATAAGAGTAAGGCTGCTTGTTTTTCAATGTTACGAACTGTTTCGTGTGTTTATTTTAATTGATTTTTGAATAATAATTGAAAACCAATGTTTAGAGTTTAGATTCATGTATTGTGGAAATTTTGAAAGGTTAAAAAATCAGCATTGTTGGAATTAATATTACAGAATTTGATTTAGAAATTTCATGTTGTTATAAGAGTAAGGTTGCTTGTCTTTCAATGCCTCCAACTGTTTTATGTGTTAATTTTAATTGATTTTTAATTTAAAGACATTGTTTCGAGTCTGGATTCATATACTGTGGTAATTTTGAAAGGTTAAAAATGAAACTATATGCATTACGGAACTGGATTTAGGAAATTCATGTAGTTGTAAGAGTAAGGTTGTTGGCCTTTCAATGCTTCAAACTTTTCAGTGTGTTTATTTTAATAAATATTTTTTTATATAAAGTCATCGTTTACAGTCTAGATTCATGTATTATGGAAATTTTGAAAAGTTAAAAAGTTAACTACCTACATTATGGAATTGAATTTGGAAATTTTATGTAATTATACGAGTAAGGTTGTTTGCTTTTTAATGCTTCGAACTATTTCGTGTTTTTTTTCATTGAGTTTTGAATTACAATTGAAGCACATTGTCTAGAGTTTAGATTAATGTATTGTGGAAATTTTGAAAGGTTAAAAATTCAACATTGTTTGAATTAGTTCAGAACTGGATTTAGAAATGTCATGTTGTTATAAGAGTAAGGTTGCTGGTCTTTCAATATTTCGAACTATTTTGTGTGTTTGTTTTAATTGATTTTTCAATTATAATTGAAAGATATTATTTAGAGTTAAGAATCATGTATTATGGAAATTTTGTAAGGTTAAAAACCTAACTATGTACATTGCGGAATAAAGTTGTTTGACTTCCATTGCTTCAAAAAATTTGGGAGTGCATTTTAATTGGTTTTTTATTATTTAGAATTACAGGATATTGTTTAGAATCTAAATTCATGTATTGTGGCAATTTTGAAAGGTTAATAATTTATCGATGCACGTTACGGTATTGGATTTTGAAACTTCATGAAGTTATTAGAAAAATTGTTTACATTTCAGTGCTTTGGAGGATTTTGCCTATGTGTTAATTAGTTTTTGATTCCAAATCAAAAGAAACTTGTTAGAGTCTATTTCAGATTTATGCATTGTAGCAATTTTAAAATGTTAAAAATTTACATTATGCACATTACTGAAACATGGCGTAATTTTTTTTGCGTACATTACATTATGTAAGCCAAACTCTGTAGAGTAGGGTTTTTTTACGTTCGTTGTATTTTTCTATACCATATATAGACGAAAGTAAAATTTTAAAAAAATCATGTTAGTTTCCCCATTTAAAGCAGTTCAATGGCTCACTTATTAGGTAGTTGGTTTAGATTTGCGTTTACTTGTACTACCTGACATGCCACTTTATAATGTGGTAATGTTTTTAATTATATGAATACATCCTTTTCTAATCACAATATAAAATTAACTTCAAACGCACTTTCTACTAACTGTTTTCAGAGAAAGATTATTTGCATTAAATAAATTTTATGTATCTGATTTTAGAAAATTCAAAGATTTAATCTAACATACTTCAATTATTCCTGAAAAAAAAAGAAACAGCTCTTTTTGAAAATTGTACATGAAATTAAAATCTCTTCGCATGTAAAAATGAAATTAAAAACCGAGTATAAAAGATATTTAATATCATATTTCCGTGCAATTCGAGTAATTTTAATGTTTCTATTAATCTGAAATTTAAAAGATTCTCTTTGAATATTAAGAGTTTGAATAAAATTACATGTAGATAAAATTTGATTTTCTTTCATCAAGACTGAATCTCAAGAAATAATTTAATTTAACAAAATTATTATTTCTGCTATTTAATATGGAAGAATATACCAATGAAATAAAATCTTGAATAATTTTATTTAAATGTAATTAATCATGGACTTACATCTGAATAAAAGATACTAAACGGTTGTTTTAAATGATTCTTCAATGAGGATTTAAAAAAATCTAGACAGGAAGAACCTGAGTTATGTGGGTGTTTTAAAAAAATGTTATTTGCTAATTTTAAATTCAATTTGTCTAGTATCGAATAATCCCTAATTTGAAAGACGATAGTTATAACATGCATATTGTTTTACCTGGAATTTTATTAACGCATATAACAAGGGTTTTAACAGTTTCATGCTTATATGCTTTGTAAAATGTAGAGCATTCGAATTATCTCGAGAATTTTGGAAATGTTGCCATGAAGCAATGAATGGGTAAAAAAAATTTTTAAAACCACTGCATTTTTTAAAAAAAGTATTCACGTTTCCATATAATGAACATGAATCTCATCAGGTTTCGTTTTAAAAGTAGCAACTCAGATTTATACTACTGCAGTTTCATAAATCCTTCAATTAATACTATTTTAGCAAGACATTTTTTTCATAAATTTGTATTAGCATTTTCTTATGTTGTCTGTTTCATAATAAGGAAGATAGATTTAGGATAATTTTAGAGTGGATACTAGATCAAATTTAAATGCAAATAATCCTCAAATTAAAATATAAACTTGGCAACATTCGTCAATTTTAGCAAAAAAAAATTTCTGAATTGTCGGATGTCTATATTAGTAGCTATGATTCATAGATACTTCTTGAAACCGATTATGCACTCTTATGGTGACTATATTAGTGGAAGCGCTCACATCATCTTCGTTTTCTCTCCTTAAAAAATCTCCTCCAGAAAGTGTGATCTATATCGATTCTATGTTGTCTTTTATTGTAAGAATGCGATTATATACTTGCCGACTTGTGTTTTGTTCACTTTTATCTGCATTTCCATTTTGTTTGCTGAGTTTTGCTATTCGCATTTCTTGAGGTATTAAATGCTTTTTTTTTCATTATTTATTTGTTATATTTCATTTCTTGCGTTTTATACCCTCTGAATGATTTTCATAATATTTAATATTGAGACTTTTTGAATCCTCAGATGAATGATTTCTGTATCAAATTATAAATTTGAGCATTCACTTCTTTTAAAATCAAATTATAATTGCTTGGCATTATAAAAAATAATAATAACTTTCATTATCATTAAAAAACTGCTAACATTCTGAATGTTTAAGTTGATTTTCTAATTGAAAAAAATGAATATTTATTTAATTTAAATTTTTTTAAAGATTGTAAATTATGTGAAGTTATTTCAAAAAACAGACTCCGCAAATCTAACGAACATAAAACTTTCGATCATTCCTTTTTTTCTTTTTTTCTTTTTTTTCTTCTTCTTCTTTTTTTTTTTTTTTTTTTGCAAAAGCGGACTTTACAAAATATTATTATGAATAAAATCCTCGAAATCTAATCTGCAAATTTTAGAACAAGCATATGTATATAATTCCATATAAATGCAGATTGTAAGTTTATTTAATGAATTTTAATTTTATTTTAAAGACTATAAATTACTTGAGATCTGAAATTATTTGCAACGACCTGAATAATCATAACCAAAGTGCAATTTTCCATTCTTCATTTGGTACTTCAAGAAAAAAGAAAAGAGATTTTTCAAAATGGCACTATGTATAAAATCCTCGAAATCTGATTTATAAAGACAAGAATAAACATGCATATTTGTAATTTCACAAACTGAGATTTTAGCAATTTTTATTTTATATTAAAATCTATAAGTTACTTGGGTTCTGAAGTTATTTATAGCTATACTCTAAAAAAATCATAACCAACAAACAACTTTCCATCTTTCACTTTCTATATTTTCTTTTTTTTTTTTTAAAAAAAAAAAAAAAAAAAGAGATTTTTTAAAATGGCACTATGTATAAAATCCACGAAATCTGATCCTCAGAAACTCAAGGAAAAAACATAAGAAGATTTTTCAATTTTCATTTCGTTTCGCTGCACGTTTATGCATGAACAAAATTTCTGTAGTACAGTTTTCCGTTTCTTTTTTTGATCCATGGCATCTCATGCAACCCATAAATTCCGTTTTTCTTTCCGTCTACTGTAAAATCTTTTCTTTCTTCTTCCCATTAGAATTCTTCTTTTCCAGAATGCTCTATTTCCCCTATTTTAAGATGAATGGGGGGTGAGGGCTTGTTGTCTTAAGTGTTGAAATACCTTAAAACTTTGCAAGAGAAATAGCTTCCAGTGAATTTGTAACATACACTAGAAAAGGGTGAAAGTTAGTATTTTTGTAACAAAGTAATACAATTGTGTGATGAATTCAGTCGCAAAAGAAACATTTTGAAGGAATTTGTTTAGAGTATTCTTTTAAGATTAAGTAGCTTGAATTTTTATTCTTAAATAATACATTTATTGTTGAACAAAGTCCCATAAGAAAGATATGAAAGAAACTTTATTGGTTTTTAATAGTTTGGCTTGGATTTGCTGTTTTACAACAAAAAGAATCATTTCTCATAAGAAATAGCTTAAAGAGAGTATCATTCTTGGCGCTCTTAATAATTTGGCATGAATTTGCTATTTTATAGCAAAGAGAAAACATTTCTCATAAGAAATAACTTAAAGAGAGTATCATTCTTGGCGTTCTTAATAATTTGGCATGAATTTGCAGTTTTAAAACAAAGAGAAAACATTTCTTATAAGAAATAGCTTAAATAGAGTATCAATCTTGGCGTGAAAGTGCCTTTTTTAAACAAAGAGAAATATTTCTGATGAGAAATAACTTATAGAGAGTAATTCTCGGCATTGTTTATATTTTGGTATGAATTTATTGTTTTACAACAAAATAATATACACGACCGTTTAATTCTTTATAAATGATGAATTTTTAAAGTTATACTTTATAAGAACACTCACAAGTATGTCGGTTAATTTAAATTCTCCTTATATACCATGAAAGGAAATTAGAAATAATCTATTAGACAATTCTAACAGCGGTTTTATAGATCTGATGGAAATAATATCACATTAATGAATAGCTAAATTGTTAGTACCTTTCCATGAGTATTATTCTATTATTAATGATTTTTTACATTCAATCATAGTATTAATAAATTTTATTAGGAAAAGTTTTATTCCTTCGAAATCGGTTAATAACGAAGTCATCCTGCAAATACAATAAAAATCTATATCATTAAGAGTACTACAGTAGTACATGATAAGAATCAAGCTATAAATGATTGAATATAAAAGGAATAAATCATAAATTCGAAGATCCTTTTTCTCATAAAGTTCCAAAATTATAAATCATATATTAATAAATCACAAATCAGCAATCTTTTTTTAATTTTTAATTCAACAATCTTTTTTTAATTATAAGTCATAAATCAGCAATCTTTATAAATTATAAATCATAAATCAACAATCTTAACAAATTATAAATCAATTTATAAACCAAAATTATAAATCATATCTCATGGTAAGGTATTACTATCTGTTACAAAACAACATTACAATAGCTTTAGATAAATGTCGTTATTCTATTGAGGGTCGGACAGAGAAAGAATGAATAGCAAATCCAAATGTCGAAGGATCACCATTTGAACGTTGCTCCAAATTATAATTTGACTCAAGTTAGCTTTAATCAGCACATGATGAGACCTTAATGATATAGAGCGCTCTCTCTTGATTATAATGTTATTCCATATGATTATAATCAATATGGTAAGTATATAAGACAGATGTTTCCGTTGTTGAGTAAATATTGAGAAAAATGGATTGCAATTTGAAGTATCTCATAATAACTTTCTGAAAGTAACTCAAAATTAGGAATTTTGCCGTATTATAAATTGATGTCAGTTGTGAAATAAATTATACTATAGCAACATAAGACTAAAGTCGTCATGCGAATAGAGAACTAATGAATTAAAAATTCGAAAACTTCAAGGTCACCATCTGAACATTACTCGAAATTATATTTTTTAATCTTCAGTACGTGCTAATGATTTGAGACTTTAAAATTTTTTCATCATTAATACAACAACTTACAACATTATTACAACAAAAATCATGATTGTTATTTAAGCGTACGTGGTCAAAGAATGGACTATAAATTCAAATGTCACAAGTTCACCAACTAAATATTTATCAAGGTTATAACTTCTGACTTCGTTTCAATATCATAATGATGCACCAAAATTCCTGTCAAACTTCCCAGAAAAAGTGACAGCACAAAAATTATTAAAAATGGAATTCAAGTTCAAATTTATCAAGATCACCATCTGAAAATATTTCAAAATCATAAATTCTTTCTACAGTTTTATCAAATTATAGGACACCAATATATCATCACAAATTGCATGAATGTGAAATATAAAGTCAGTGAAAAAGTATTTTCAAAAATACACCAAAAGAAAATCAAAATCTGCAGATATATGCTACTATGAAATTCAAAATTCAATTGACGTTCCTCCAGTTCTGTTTATAAAAAAAAATCCGAAAATCCAATAATTGTGAATTTACTTACAGCTTTCCATGAGAGAGAGAAGCATTCAACCATCTTTTATCTTCTGGTATATTTTTCAAGAAATAAGCCTTCCAAAATGGCTGAATGTATAAATCCCGAGAAATCCAATCCTCTGAGAGTGAAAGAAAGCAAAGATATTTTTCAATTTTCATTTCGTTTCGCCACACGTTCATGCATGAACTAGCTTTCTGTAGTAGGAATTTTCCGTTTCTTACTGAATTCAGAGTATTTCTTTCTACCCATAAACTCGCTTTTATTCTTTTTATCCACCGGAAAAAAAGTTTTTTTTCTTTTTCTTTCCATTATAGTTTTCCCCTGTCTGGAACGCTTTATTTTCTCCACGATAAGATGGATAGCGGAGGACTTGTTGTCATAAGCGTTGAAGGATCATCTAAAAACACACAGTAGCAGTAGCTTAGATGAAAGAACTGTGTGCTTGTAGTAAAAGATTCACTACGAGTTACTGTTTTGTAAGAAAATGCTACTTATTGCATATGTATATAAGAGACTATATTTCTTTAAAGATAGATATTGATAAAGTATTGTTTTTATTTTAAAGTCTTTAACAAAATAACAAAGCTATTTTATAATGGGATCATGACCATTAACCAATCCGGAGTCACATTTATACATCGGAATGATCACCGCTACATAACATAACGCCATCTTGCACCCCCGGTGCCTATAACATTAAATTATCTAACCATTTAGAAGGGCACAAAATGGAAGGGAAAAAAAGGAAGAAAGAGATAAAAAAATAAAGAAAGATAGAGACGACAAACCATCCACGTATCTCCAGAGAGAATCCCATTGGTGACGAATCTTACACGACTACATTCAGTTTTTGGGTGAGGTAATAATTACATGGGTTGAACAAAAATAAGTTACACTTTTGAAGTAATATTTTCGACTGATTATGATTGGCAATTTGGTCTCAGCTATTGTATAATCCTGAAGAGGTCTTGGTATTTATGGATATGGTTTATTATGGAGTGGATCTTGCTGCGTGAATGATCACCGCTACAGCACTAAGGTTGAATTCTATGGGCAGTTACCGGCCACATTAAAACTCTTCCTGTGAGAAGAATATTTCTACATCCAGGGGGTTGTCGATCCCACTACATTCCTGTACACACCTGGATTTCAAGATGATTTTGAGTTTTCGTTTCTTTCTGCATTCGGCGTATTTAGTTCTGCCCATTAAGTCGCCTTTTTTGGTCAATAAAAAGAAAAGAAAAAAAAGCTTTTTTTCTTTTCTTTACAGTTTCTTCTGTTTAAAAGCTTTATTTTCCACAAGATAAGCTGGATTTGTTGCCATAAGCGTTGAAGGATCATCTAAAAACGCACAGTAGCAGTAGCTTGGATGAAAGAACTGTGTGCTTGTGGTAAAAGATTCACTGCAAGTTACTGTTTTGTAAGAAAATAATACTTATTGCATATATATCAGAGACTATATTTCTTTAAAGATATTGGTAAAGTATTAATTTTATTTCTGTTCTGTTTTGTCTTATGCCATTTGGTCATACCAAGCTGAATGAGAAGTAGCTCTTTCTAATGAAGGAAGAAGTGTACGCCTTTCTTTGTTAACGAGCACTGTTAAGGTGAAAGTAAGACGAAAGCACACGACACCATCCTTTTTAGAGTACGGTTGATCTCATTCATACACACATTCATCCATCCTCAAGTTGGAATTCAGATCCAAATCAGAGACCGACTCATCCCTGATTCAGTACCTGCAGAGGTATAATTGTTATGGGAACTTGGAGGACTTTGCAGCTACGACAAATTTAACGTGCCCATTTGCCATTAGCCAACACGATGATTTTATTTAAAAGTGTTTAACAAAAGAAGTAATCTATTTTATTATGGAATCAAGATCTTTAATCTCAAATTAACCAATCCTGAGACACTTGGATATATCGGAACGATCAAACCGCCGCTATAGCACTAATGTTCAGTTCTATGGGCCATCATCGGCCACGTTAAAACTCTTCGTGTGGGAAGAACATTTCAACACCGAGGGGGGTAGTCGATTCTACACCATTCCTGTATATAACTGGATGTTGAAATGATTATGAGTTTTCGTCTCTTTCTACATTCAGGGTATGTAGCTCTGCCTATGAAGTCGCTTTTATTTTTTCGCTTTTAAAATAAAAAGGTTTTTATTCTTTTCATTACATTTGCTTCTGTTTAAACACTTTATTTTCTACACAATAAGTTGGATGAAGGAGGATTGGTTGTCATAAGCTTTGATCACCTAAAAACATGCAGTAGGAGGAGCTTAGATGAAAAAACTGTGTGCTCGTAGTAAAAAGATTTCACTTTCAAGTAACTGTTTTGTAAAAAGTGATACTCATTGCATCTATATCAGAAACTACATTTCTTTAAAGATATTGATAAAGTCTTGATTTTATTTAAAAGTCTTTAACAAAAAAACAAAGCTATTTTATAATGGGATCATGATCTGATCAAATTAACCAATCCAGAGCCACGTTGATAAATCGGAATGATCAGACCTTAGCTAAAGCACTAAGGTTGAGCTCTACGGGCCATCACCGGACACGTCAAAACCCTTCCTGTGAGAAGAACATTTCAACAGCGAAAGGGGTAGTCGATCCCACACCATTCCTGTATACACCTGTATGTCAAGATGATTATGAGTTTTTGTTTCTTTTTTCAGCGTATTTAGTTTTGCCCATAAAGTCGTTTTTATTCCTTTTGGTCAATGAAAAGAAAAGAGAAAGGTTTGTATTCTTTTTCATTACAGTTGTTCCTGTTTAAACATATTATTTTCAACACGATAAGATTTATGAAGAGTGATTGGTTGTTATAAGCTTTGAATGATCATCTAAAAATGCACAATAGGAGTAGCTTAGATGAAAAACTGTGTTGTATTAAAAGATAGTCTGTCCCACACCATTTCAGTACCCAATGGAGGGTGAGAAACAACCTCCAAGATGGATTATCTTCCTCTTATCAGAATATGGATTATCTTCTGCTACAGCATGGGAGTCTGGGGTCGACCAAGTTCTGTAAAATTAAGAATGGAATAATTCATCTGATATATGACCTAGTTCCAGAATTTTTTTATGTTTTTTTCTGTCATATGCAATATATAAGAATAGGGTAGTCGGCCCCACATCATTTTTTCTCACATTTGGGGGAGGATAACCAATCACCATGCCGGATGCTTAAGAGGCCTTCTGGTAGGACTGATCATGATCTTAAATGACTTAATGTGTTTTTTGATTAAAAATGCGTTATTCTTGGTTATAATGAACGAAATAACAAGCAGGAGAATATATTATTTACTCCAATCTTAAGTAGGTAGATGGAATTAAAGGAAACTGAATGGAAAATTATCATCTAAATTTATAGTGAAAACAACTTTTAGGTATCTGCCTAAGTTAGAACAAATGTTTTTGAAAAATTGGATTTTTTAAAAACTAATTAACACTATGGTTGTTCGAAGCATCATCACTGTACATAATACTATAAATAGAAAAACATCATTTGAAAATATACATTTTGAAATAATAAATAAAATATGTAGTAAATTTTAAATATATATCTGTATATAAAATATGTAGTAAATTTTAATGAAATTTAACCAAAACGGTTACCACTCTACACAAAATGGTAGTGCAGTAATCTTAATTTTCTTTGTACAAGAGTTATAGAATATAATGATGAATTCAATGAACCAAAATCTAAGAAAAATTTTGAGAAGGAAAGAAGTTATGGGTAAAAATATTTTTTTTTTATTTTCCATAAATTTCCAACTTAATTTTTCTAAAAGAGTTTATAAATAAAAAAGCGTTTCAGCAAAAATGAAATTTTTTTTTTCATTATTCTTAGTATTTAAAACACACGCTGAAATTTTTATTTAAATACCTCTGTTTGTTTTGAGATGTTGTAAAAGGTATATAATTTTTATGAAAACTAAAGTTTTCAGAAAATTGAAGTTAAAGACAAATTTTACTTGAAAAATATGCTTTGTTTAAAATTCCTCTGAATAATAGGCCAATCTTTTCTTTTCCTAGAAAAGATAAACTGTTTTGGAAAAAGGAAACTCTGAACTGCAAGAAATAACAACAACAAATTTTGCCACGTGGTCGATATTCATTGTTTTTAATGTAGTCGGATACCTTAATTTTTGAAAATAATTTTGTTTTTATTTCGCTCAACAAAGGATGATGAGTAATCGGATTTTCTTGGAATTCTCGACTTGAGGACAAGGAAAATACGAGTTCAAAAGAAACATTTAATTAAATTCTTCTTTGATAAAAACCTAATTAAATCTTAAAACAACACGCATTGATAATCAGGGGTAACATATCAATGTAAGCAAAACAATCTATCGCATCAATATTCCGATGATGACAAAAATGTAGCTCTTATAAATGCAGCGTTTATTTTACATTAAAGATAATGTCCCATTTTTTCTTTTATAGCAAGTTTTTTATAATTAGTTAGAATTATATCCATTTGATTGGTATAGTAATTTTCTTTGCGCATATCTTATACTATAATACGAGGAATGGTTGTTAAGTCGAAAATCGCCCCAGGATTAATAAACTCCGGTAAACTTGGGGGTCTGGGGTTTTTGGCCACGAGGAATCGATTGGCGCCGGTTTTGAAGCGCTACGGTCGAGCAGTTCGGAGTTACAGATAGAATATTTTCAAACTTTATTAGTTCGCCATAATGGCTAATAGGTTTCAAGCGGTAAGGTGCTGCCATCTATAGCCAATATGGCGAACTAATAAAGTTTCCAGAAGATGATCCGGAACTGATCTCGAAATGGATGATCCATAACCCGTGTGGTGATATGAACCCAAACGTTCCGTGCATGGTCAGCAAACATGGAAGAGACCAGTGCAGATGGGGATTTCCAATGGAACATCAGGACATGACATCGCTGGTGGACGATGAAAAGCCGAAGTTTAGCTGGTTATCTTTTCACCAATGGTTTCACAAATTTTCTTATGGCATGTATTGTTTTGATACATCGCAATTGAAAATTTAAATCTTCGATTTAGCTTCGATGCCTGTTTTCTCCGAGCGGAGCTCGGTCACCCGCTGGTATGCAGTTTAATCAAAGATTAATTTTATGTAAGGCATTTAATTTAGATTGTTTAACTTTTATATTTTATGTCAAAATTAATATATTAAACATAAAGACAACCATAAGGGTGATTTGGTTATTTTTCGGAATTGGTTATTCGCATGCACTTATCATAATTACTTTCTAAAAATGTCTTCTAAAACTTTTCCATTTAATATTTTTCACTCGTATAAATGCTCAATTTTTATTTTTTAAAAAGTACAAAATTCATTCATTTATGCCAAATATGTATCTTCCTACATATTATTTTATTTAAAAAAGTACAAAATACACTCATTTAATTGAAGTATATATCTTGTTACACATTATGTTGATGGTAAAAATGATATTTAATCCGATTATACCTCTTAAATTCTAATTAGTTATTATTGGAATCTAATCATATAACGTGCATTATATTTATAACCTGAATGGGCATTTTTTTAATTCAATTAACTCTATTCTACAAACATTAAATGTAGCTTTAAGTTTAATGAAAACAATAAGAAGTCGTAGTTTGTGTTTAAAAGATATTTTTTGTAAGTTTTTTTCGAGAATTTAGTTGATAGTAGGCTTAATAACTTCAGAAGATTTTTAAATAATTAAATACCAATTAGTTATTAATATCCTATATGCATAAAAACTTGTTTTTAATGCGCATTTTTATTTATTTATATGGATATATGTACATTAAATAAAACTTAGCAACCTCTTTTAACATGAAAGATTAGGAAAATTCTGTCTCATGTATTGTTATAGAAATTCATAACATTCATTGATAAAGAAGGTTTTTATTAAAATAACAATGAACTGGGAATTTTTGACGTTCACCCATTTACTTCCTATTTAGAATTCTCACTGGATTTGAGACTTATGAAAGTCCTAAAGCCTGTTAGTAAAATAACGGTATGCGTCCAAAACGCTTGCATATATCTGTGAGTTTCTGTCCCATTTCCGTAAATGTGATTGATTGAATACACGAGGCGTGTAATTGGTTTATTAAAGATGATCCCTTGTGTATTTTTTAAGAGATGGTAAGAAACTTTTCTGAAAATACTCTAAGGATGATCAAGAATACGTTTTCTTTTTGCATCAGTGGTGGCCTGGTGGTAAGGTCGTACTCGTGTGCTGTAGGGTCTCAAGTTCGGGACCCGAATCCAACAAAGAACTGTAGTGTAAGGGGATTTGGTGTGCTTTAAATCTGTCAGTTCTCCCACTGGTGTGGTGTGGAGAGCGAGGGACTAGCACAGATGTCCACTTCATCATCTGACCACGGTTTAAAATTAAGAGGCTCGGCCCGAAATAGCCCCAGAATTGCATTAAAATGGGACGTTAATACAAGAAAATAAATATTTTCTACACCAATCTCTTAAATCACAGTCTGCCATTGTGGTTTTTGAGGGGGTATTGAAAAATATTTTGTCTATGAAATAGAAACTGGACCATTTCAGCATTTTGAAGGAGATAGTTTCCAGTGTTCTTAGAAATGAGCGTTGACCTAGTACTTGTATTGTTTGTGATTCTTTTTTTTTCTGTGAGTATTTTCCCTTTGATCAAATTTTGCAATGTGAGCGTGATGTAGAATTTTTGCAAATGTGGTTTCATATAACTTGTAAGCTTTTCAAAAATCAAATGTCCCTTCAAACACATTATCATCTCTTGTATATCAAAGGCTTTTATTAAGCAATTTAATTGAAATTTGTGAGTTAAATTTGAATAAAATGATGGCAAGAACCAATACCAAAACCAATAATATCTTTAACTTAAAATGTGGGTTTTTTTTAATATAACTATCATAAACAAAGACAGTTGAATAAGTCATTTGATCTGAAAATTCAACTTTGAGACAGAGAAAGTAGATATTCGAAAATAATCATTAATTAATTTCTTCTTTGAGCAAAATTTAGATAACGGCGATGGCAACAACTCATTTAGGTCAACATTAGAAAGAAGGAAAAAAATCCGAAATCAGAGTTCTAATGGCAAAAGAAACGTCACCCATTTAAATGCAGAATTCTTCTCCTTTAAAGGGAAACTTGAGTTTTATTTTCTATTGATTAGTTTTCTATTTAATTAGGGCTCCATTCTTCTTAATTGGCGCAATAAATTTGGCGACTGATATCTGCGGTTTTTCAGTATGGTGGCGTCGGTTCTTTTTATCTGGTTCTTTATTTTGGCGGATTTTGTTTCTGACATAAGTAATATTATCGCTTTATTGATTGGAAAGATACTCATCTGGTTTTATATTTTTATTATGAATATTCAGGTACACAGATAAAAAGGCCGATCAAAATTGTTTTGATTTGAATTCTCATATTTTCAACAGATTTGATTTCGACATTTTGTTATTAAATGTTTTCATTATCTTTTTGACTCATATAAAGAACGCTATAATTGTTTTTGATATGATTGGCCATATTAAAATATTTTATAGAATTCAAAACTATTCACATTAATTTTTTTAAAAAAATTATGAATATTTAGATTCAGAGATAAATGTGGTATACAAGATTGGTTTTATTTGAATTCTCCTAATTACCACAGATTTATTTTGATCTTTTAGTAATTAAACTTCTTTAATGTCTATTTGGCTTAGCTTGTAGGTAACGCTATATATTTTTTTCTTATATGTTTAGCCGTATTAAATTACTTTATTAAAGTCAAAGATATTCATTTTTTAAAATATTTTTTTGAAAAATTATGAATTCTTAAGCGAAAATAAATGTGGTGATTAAGACTGATTTTATTTGAGTTCTCATAACTACCACAGATTTATTTCGGGATTTTTGTTATTGAGCTTTTTCCTTAACTATTTATCTCAGTTTATGTATAACAGTGTATTTTTTCTGATAATGCTACTTATGTTTAAATAATGCTTTATTAATTGCAAAAAGTGTTCTTTTTTTATTAGGAATTCAGAAATATGGAGATAAAACTGCTGAACAAAATTTTTATTTGAATTCTAATAATTACCATAGATTAATCTTGGAGTTTTTTATTATATATTTTGCTGATCTTATATATATCACTATAATGTTTTCCTCATATTTTTAGCCCTGTTAAAATAATATTTTGAAACATTAATAAAAATTTTAAATTTTGATTTCATTTTTCCGAGGATTTTCAGAAGAAATTATCATTAAACAAATATGTAAGCACAAAACTAACTTAGTTTTATCAGAAACCTTTTAAATGACTTTCCTATCTAAATATTTAATCTAATAAACAATTAAATAATTGTTGCCAAGTTCCTTTTCAAAATTTTCTTTATTATTTATCAGGTAAATTTTAATTTTAATTTTTGAATTCAGTTATTTGAGCAAACGATATTTATTTCCTTTAACTTTGTCACCTTGTAATGAAATTTTTGCTACGAAAGTAGCATGATGAGAGAAAAAAAAGAACTATCTACTTCTTGAAACACATAATCAAACTCTAAATTAAGATCATAATATTTATTTCATCATTATATATATATTTAATTCAAGAATGAAATTGATCAAGAATTTAACTCATATTCCATATTTAATTCAAGAATACTAATTACTAGATGAATTTATAATTTATAAAAGTATAACCTGAGAACTTGGAAAATTGTATTAAATAATAACTATAATAACATTTATTTTATATTATGCTTGCAGTAACAATCATTAATTCTATACAAATTATTTCGAAATAATTTCCTAACTAAACATAACAAATTCAATGTGACGTTTAAGTTCTGCACTAGTTTTCTTTTAAGTAATATTTAATGTTTTGTATTAATGAAATGTATATATTTCAACATTTTCTACAAAAGGAAATATAGCTTATAATTGAAATATGCAATATAATGTAATATAATTTTAACCTCCAATTGTCTGCCTGTTCTTTCTTAAAAGGGATTAAATTATATACTATTTTAATGAAAATTGCAAAAATTATGATAATTTGTTTTGCTTAGAAGAAATTTTCTTGAAGTTTTTTGATTAGAGATTTCAAGCATTTCAAGTTTAATTTATTTATGAAATTTCCCATTAATTTTTACTGCTATTGTAATGAAAATCTAAAATCATTAATTATAAATAATAATTATTTAATTTCATTTAATCCCTTCATTTTAGAAGAGTAAAATGTCTCGTTTTTTCCTGAAATCTTAATAATCATCTTTTTAAAAAATGCTAAAATAATTGAAATTTTCTTTTAAAATAAATTCACTCTGCTACAATATGTCTGGAAAAATTATATACATCAAATTATAATTGAAAATCGAAACTGAAATTTAGTCCAACTAAGAATATTTTTACAGACGATTTTACTAGTCAAATCGTCTGCAATTGTCTGTTTGAATTAAATTTTTCGTCCGTATAGTTAATGAATATCAAATGACAGTTTGATACAATTAAATTAAATTTCAGATTAAATTAAATTCATTCTTAAGAGATAATTTCATTGCAATTTTTCTTTTTTGGGATTTTTTTCTTCTGATTTAATTTTCCAAAGTAAATTATGTATAGCAATTTGATATAATTTAGCTAAATTTAATAAATTAATCCTAGAAATAAAATTTAATTAAAATTATGCGTTTATCATATTTTCTTCTCTATATTTTCAAAAATATGCGTAAATTAAAATTGTACTAGAATAAACTTTTAATAAATAGCTATTAATTTCTCTTTACAAGACATATTACTGCTTTGTTTACCAAGCCGATATGTAGAATTTTCTTTTCTTAAAGTTATTTATCAAATCATTTGACGTTAATTAACAGACGAGACTAAAAAAATGTATCCTAAAATTATATATTCTTTATTTTCCATTAAATATCAATGGAAAATTTATACATTTTTATTTTTGTATCATAATTTACTTACCACAGAATTAAAACACAAACAAAACTCAAATGTCTTTAAAATTATGCTAAGTAGGTAATTAAATGATTATTAGCTAATACTCATGTAACAACTAAAGATTATTTTCAGGTAATTAACCGAATGTCTCACCAATAATGATTTATGGAAAAATTGTTCATTTTTAAATATGAAATTCATTAGTAGTTCATTTATAACCGCGAAGTGTAATCAACAATTAATTTATTGAAAAATATCGTTCTTAATTCCCTCAAAATTTTGAATTAAAATGCATGTAGGAAAATGCAGCTAAGTTTATTTTGTTGCAGGTAAAGTAATTTTTGGTTCCGAAAAGAGATTTTCGTCTAAAAATTAAGAAAATATTCTGGTTTTAATTATATGTTCTTTATATTTTTAAGTATTTAAAGAGCTTTTGGTATGAATATATCAAAGAAAAGCATATCACACTTGCTAAATTTGTAACTAACCGAAAGATAAAAGTTGCGTTTTCAAAATTTTAAATTGTAGACGTAAAATTAAAAGATAGTTATATTTGCTGCATTATATGACATGTATTTCTACCTAAACCCAATAATTTGTGGTTGCTGTAACTTTTATTTCCCGTGTTTATTTAAAAGCGATATTAATGTATTTATGTTAAATTAATGTCTAGATTTGTATAAAGGTATAATTAAATGTTAAAACAACGTTCTAAATTGTTTCTATCCAACTCTCTTCATTTTGTTAGTAGAATAACGTTATAATCAGACAGATGGACATATATCTCCACTGAATGTATTTCATTCAAAGTCTAAGAGAAATTAACAAATTTTGAATAATAATCACAAATAAACTCAAGTAACTCAAATCGTTTATGAAATATAAAGTTTAAAAATTACTAATCACTTTTTAAAAACTTTCTTATATACGAAATATAAAAAAAGGCATTGCAACTCAAGATTTTGATATCTTTCACAGTTTAAACATCATTGATTTATTTTAAAACTTTTTCTTGGAATTAAGTTTGTCTACGTAAGATATAATTCAAAACTGTTGTAGGCTAGATGGCTCTCACATTAAAAAAATTTAAACCACTCCTTATCGGTGAAAGAAGGATGCACTAATTTCTGAAGGTAAAGACCCCTGAGCAGTGAACAGCAGAAGTCTGACTGACGTCAGTTCTTATGAGGATAACGCTTACTCAAACCCTTTTTACAGAGGTGGGGAGCTTTCATACATCTTACAGATCGAACACAGGTTAAAGACTAACCATGTCCGAACCAGGATTCGATCGCGGGACAACGAGGAAGATGCTTTATCCTATGCCCAGGACCCCTGCATGCTTACAGTTATTAATATTAGTGTGATTCCGTGATATCTAAACGAAATAAATAATCCTATGTCCAGGATTCCTGCATTTTTACAGTTATTAATATTAGTGTGATTCCGTGATATCTAAACGAAATAAATAATCCTATGTCCAGGACTCCTGCATGCTTACAGTTATTAATATTAGTGTGATTCCATGATATCTAAACGAAATAAATAATCCTATGCCCAGGATTCCTGCATTCTTACAGTTATTAATATTAGTGTGATTCCGTGATATCTAAACGAAATGAATAATCCTATGGCCAGGATTCCTGCATGCTTACAGTTATTAATATTAGTGTGATTCCGTGATATCTAAACGAAATAAATAATCCTATGCCCAAGATTCCTGCATTCTTACAGTTTCTAGTATTAGTGTGATACCGTGACATCTAAACGAAATAAATACTCATTTAGAGATAGTTTAAGTTTTACTTATTACATTTTACCAACTTTCAGTATCATAACATTTAAAATTTTTAATATTATTATAATAATGTTTTTGATAACTACATGATTTCGAAAATTTATTGTATTTCCAAAATAAATTCCAAAACTGTTTACAAAAGACAAAAATTATACCCAGATCAAAAGGAAAATGCATTAGTTCTTGATCAAGATGCCAGCATTCTAACATTTATTAATATTAGTGTAATTCCGTCGTATGTAATAGAAATATATAATTTAAAGATGGTTTAAGTTTTAATTATAACAGTTTACCAGTTTTCAATATTATGACATTTTACATTTTTAATATTAATATTATACATACACTGATGGAAAAAAATCCCAACACCAAGAAAAAATTATTGTACAGTAATGAAATTTTAGGAATACATTTGTCTAGATCACATATTTAATTGATTAAAGTTTCAATATCACAGGTAGAGGCATTGGCGAGAAGAGCCATTTCAAATGTGAAATGTTGGTTCATTAGTAACCGGTCTAACCGCCAGAATTTTGAATGCAAGCATGCAAACGTGCATGCATTGTGTCGTACAGGTGTCGGATATCAGTTTGTGGGATGGAGTTCCATGCCTGTTGCATTTGGGCGGTCAATGCAGGGACGGTTAATGCTGGTTGTGGATGACGCTGGAGATGTCGTCCAATGATGTCCCATACGTACTCGATTGGAGAAAGATATGGTGATATAGCAGGCCAAGGCAACATGTCGACACTCTGTAGAGCATGTTGGGTTACAGCAGAGGTATGAGGGCGAGCGTTATCCTGTTGGAAAACACCCCCTTGAATGCTGTTCATGAATGACAGCACAACCGGTTGTATCACTGGACTGAAGTACAAATTTGCAGTCAGGGTGCGTGGGATAACCGCGAGAGTGCTCCTGCTGTCATACGAAATTGCTCCCCAAACCATAACTCCAGGAGTAGGCCCTGTGTGTCTAGGCCGCAGACACTATCAGGCTTTCACCTGGCCTCCTTCTAACCAACAAACGGCTATCACTGCGACCAAGGCAGAACCGGCTTTCATCAGAGAACACAACAGATCTCCACTCCGTCCTAAAATGAGCTCTAGCTTGACACCACTCACGTCGCAAACGGCAGTGGTTTGGAGTCAGGGGAATGCACTGTACAAGGCGCTTGGCTCGGAGCTGTCCTTGAAGTAACCGATTTGTAACAGTTCGTTGTGTCACTGTGGTACCAACTGTGGCTCGAATTTCAGCTGCAGACGCAGTACGATTAGCCATAGCCATACGCCGAATACGACGGTCTTCCCTCTCAGTAGTACCACGTGGCCGCCGGAACCTGGTCTTCTTGAGGCTGTACCTTCCCTTGACCACTGCCGCCAATACTCATGCACAGTGGATACTTTCCTGCCAAGTCTTTCAGCAATATCGCAGGAAGAAATCTCACCTTCTCGTAGCCCTACAACACGACCTCGTTCAAACTCAGTGAGCTGTTGATAATGACTTCTTCGTCTTCTCAGAGGCATCCTTGACTAACATTAACCCACTGCGTCAAATCTCAACTGTAAATAACGATCACGAACCTTACAGAGCTTATTTAAAGCAAACCTCATTTGCATGTTCATAGTGTCGCTACTAGCGCCTCACTAACGCGCGTAGTTCGAAATTTGAATCGACGTCATCTTTCAGATATATAAACACGACTGCCAAATTTCGTTTATCTAGCACAGCTCCTTCCTAGTGTTGGGATTTTTTCCATCAGTGTATTTATGGCAACTACATGATTCCCAGACGGAATTGTGTATCAAAAATAAATTCCAAAATTGTTTAGAAAAGAAAAAAAATAGCACCCATCATGTGGAAGACGCGTTACCCCTAGGTCAGGATGCCACCATTCTAACATTTATTAATATTAACGTTTTTTTATATTCCGTTAATTCCGTAATGTTTATTTATTAATATTCCGTTATATCTAAATGAAGTAAATACTCATTTAAAGATGGTTTAATTTCAATATCATAACATTTTACATTTTTGATTCTAATATCTTAAATATTTTTGGTAACTACTTGAATTCCAGAATATATTGGGTTTCGCAAATAAATTCCAAATATGTTTACAAAAGACAAAGGAGTTTTTGTGATTCCATATTTCTGGCCGAGCGAGGAAATTCAATACTTCTTCTGCGGATTAATGTTTTGTTGTTTATTTCGCTTATGAGAAAATAAAACAACTGAAATTAAATAAAAACTTCGAACACATGATTATTTCAAAGCCAACATTCAACCAGGTACTATATGAGTACTGTTCTAGAGCAATACCATTAACAAGATAATAGAAACACTGAAATAAAATCTGACATATAATCTAAACCATTGCCAGATCATTTGTCCAATATTAATTCATTCCGCACCATTTTCCACCAAATAAATTCCATCCTTTCTCTTCACGCACATTAAAAGAATCGGACGAATACAAATCGTTTTATGCCAAACGATTCCTTTCTTTTCCCTCAGGTAGTTAGTCGAGCTCAACCACCCTTTAGATCCATATACCCTTAATGATTACCAACTGTTCAGCCCATTCGAAAGACTTAGAGTTAAGTAATGGGCCGAATGGACCATGACGGTCATTTAGCGGCCTAATTTGACCAGTCCTGGGGAGGTAAATGGGGATGGTGACTATCTGCTGTTCCCGTGATTTGTGACTCACATATCGGTGGGAAGGAGGATTAAATGTGGTAAGGTGTAATAGGGTGAAGGAGGTTTCTGCTATTCAGCGGAACTTAATTGATCAGAATGGAGGAGTCTTTTTTTCTTTTTCAATTCAAATACAAATTCAATGGGTTTTTTTCGTTGTAAGACACAGCGATAAAAGTTTAATAATTGTTTAAAGATTTTAACTCATTTTAATGAATTTCCATTTCATTAAGTTTTAAAGAAGAGAGTTTGTAATTGATTTTTTTTATTTGATTATTTTTTTTAATTATAATACGTTGTTTATAAATGTATCATATATATATATACATATATGATACATGGAATATAACAACAACTTAATTTTAAAATATTTAGTTTTTATTATATTTATATATTTACTTTATTTTTTACTTGTTAAAACTTTAGATTATCGTCACCATATTGTAATTTTATGAACTTTTCATTAGAATTTTACTTTTATTCAACTTAATTTCAAACAATTAATAGTATGTCCTTCTTTAATTTAATAAAGAGCTAATTACGAGATTAGTAATGAGCATACAAATGAATTGAAAATTAAACACAAGAAAATTTGATTGCAACTGATTGTTTTCAAACTAGTAAATGTATTATAATTTTTAAATTTTGTGTATTAGTGTTTTCTAGAAAAATAAGTCATTATTTAGAAATTTCATTAATTTATTAATTAGATAATCAAAATAATTAATTCATTTTTCCCCTCAATTAACATGGC
Organism: Argiope trifasciata; assembly: GCA_026543055.1. Lineage (NCBI taxonomy): Eukaryota > Metazoa > Arthropoda > Arachnida > Araneae > Araneidae > Argiope > Argiope trifasciata. The sequence goes on from JAPMOQ010039656.1 coordinate 535,133, forward strand.
CTTTGATAATGTAAAGAGAAGAAATTAGGAAATTGGGGAAAGACAAGAAATTATTAAATTATTATTAATTTAATAACTATTCACTTCATTAAATTAATAATTTAATTAATTGTTCATAAAATTACAATTTCTGATTCTAAAGAACTAATAAAAATTATTCTTAAAGACTTTTTAATGAATACGATTAATGGAATATAACAATAAAACTTTATTAAAAACATATTTACATTAGTTTTTATTTGTTCACACTTTAAGTTATCGTCTCCTAACTTTTTTAAAGGAATAAGATAATCACATTTTTATTTAAAAGATATTTACTTTAGTTTCTTTTTTTTGTTAAAATTTTAGATTACTAACTAAAAAATTGAAAAAAATAAAATAATAAAATTTTATTTAAAACATGTTTACTTTAGTTTTTATTTGTTCAAAATTTAGATTATTATCTGCTAACCTTTATAAAGGAATTAAATGATAAAAAATTATTTAAAACATATCAACTTTAGTTTTTATTTCTTTAGACTTAAAATTATTGTCTGAACATCTCTTCTATTTGAAAAATTCTCTTTTTAAAAAAACAATTCTGAAAGTCATTTTTGTCGGGAATGTTTCTATTCCATTTTTGAAGGGTATTAAAAAACATAGGACCCGTTTTCGATATACTTATTAATGTTAAAGAAATAAAAAAAAATTAAAAATGTAATTTTGGGGAAAAAAATTATATTCAAAGTGAAACATAATTTTTAAAGAAATTCAACTCTGAAAAGTTATAAATACGTCATTTTATCAAATATTTATACTCGATTTTTTTTATGGTTACAATATGTTTTTTTTTTGTATTCTTCGGATTCGAGAAACTCATAAATAAAACTAAGGTTAATTTTAGAGATAAAACTATAATTACTAGGAGTAGTCTCGCTGAAACTTTCTTGCATATTTTCTCGATGTTATATTTTGTGTCAAAGTATCCGACTAGTCATTAATCAAAGTATCCGACTAGTCGACTAAAATATACATTTCCCATACATTTTTATAATCTGAAAATAAAATTAAAACTTTGTGGATTCTATAAGAGCCTTTGTTTTTAGTATATGTAAGATACAACCACAGATACAATAGTTTTGATACACAATAAATAAAAATGCAATCAGAAACATTGGCACTTTTAACTGAAAAATGAGTGATTTTTTTAACCTTAAAAATTCCAAAATAATATTTGATAGGTTTATATCACTTCTGTGCCAACTCAGTCTTTTTTTGCTTATTTTTGATATTTCTGTTAAAAATGCGTGTAAACTACATTCATTTCTAGAGCATTAAGATGAAGTAGAATATCTAAATGCTTTTTCTCAAGAACAAATATCTCATCATAATTGATTTACGGAAAGTATGATACCTCAAAATCATTCCAATAAAATTTCATGATATTTGATATGCATGTATTCAGACCTTTGGGAGTATGATAGACGACAAATTTTGAGATAAATTCATTTAGACGTTTTACAGCCACATATTTCAAAATATCGAAGCATTTTGGAAAAACAAATTCTTAACGACAACTTCAAATTCTCCTATTTTTTATAAATTTGTTAATATAGCTTTCATTTTGTGAGTTGTTGCATTTTATGTATTTTGAGCTATACATAAGTGAAATAAATTAAAATAAAAATATGAAATATGGAAAAAGAACATATTTTCCATAAACATTATATTTCCATACTAAAATATGTCTAAGAACTCTAAATGCATTCTTTACTTTAATTTGACTTTTGAAAACCTCATAAATTTTAGAACATAATCTTAAATATCAACCAAGAAAAAAATAATGTTTTTTTTTTTTTTATAAATAATATTGCTTTACGAAAATTCCATACATTTTTTCTTTCAATTCCCATTATGATTGCAAGTCCATTTAGCAATTTTTTATAATTTTTACCCTGTACACATACAGCATTCATTTCATTCAACTCCACAGCCTGGGCGTAACAATTTGCAATCACTTTTTTATAAAATAAGATCATTCATTTTCAAATGAGATTTCATGGCAATAATCCAAAATACACCAATCAAAATTCAGCGTTAAATCACACGAGCATGAATGTTTAATGACTGCACAGCGATCATGTCCAAATTGTCAACTTGAAAAGCCTTGCGTGACCTTCAAAAGGGGCTATTTCGTGACTAACAGAAGTATTTCTATGGTACATTCAGCTTCATTGAAATAATTCGTTCAAAAAAATATCCAACCTTCATTTTTCTCGCACGAATTTCATAACTATAACTGTCAACGAGTGACGCTATTATTTCTTTTTTCTTTATAAAAATGGTTAAATATATAAGACATCTTTTAAGAATGAGAAGTTATTTGACATTTTTACTATTAAAAAAAAAGTACAGTAACTTATTGATGTTTTTAAAAAATCCGATATTTATAAAAGTTGATAATTTTTTGGTTATTACTAATGATTTTCAATACGTTTGCTGTCATGATTAATGCTTGTCATTTTAAGACCACTGTTTAATAAGATGCTTATTTTTTCTATTTTAGTTGTAGTATAGAATCAAATATCTAATTAAATATTATGTATGATATATGTGTAGATAAGGTAATTCATAATTTAAGGTTAAATGATAATTATATATTTTGGTATTTATTGAAAGTAAAATCGTATTAAATTATAACTCGTGAAATGGAATAAAATACTAAGATATATTGCTATGTTATTGCTTCAAAAAATTTAATAAACCTTATAACACTCCACTACTAATTACTGCCGTATTTTTTAAGGCAGATATTTTTAAAAGCCTTAGAAATCAGCAACAAAATGTCGTACTAATTCTTACATTTAGTTCGTTACATTATAGATACATTGACTATGTATGTTAATGAACCATTATCTACATATCTGGATAATGCAATTCTGGATTTTAGAACAGTAAATATATACATTAGCATTCGATAAAGGTAAGATTGCACTAAATTGGAACCCACGAAACGAACTTAAATACTGAGGCATATTGCTATATTATTGCTACAAAAAAACATAATAAACCCCTTTCTGATTTCATTACTAAATACTGTCATATTTAGTCATTTAACTTACTAAAGCTTCAGAAATTATCAACAGAATGTGCTGTTAATTCTTAGAAATGTTTCGTTACATTATCTATTAGGATAACATAGATAATCTTCTTATTTCAAGTGTAACAAGCATATTGTCGAAATAATTAGAAGGAAATTTGTTTCTTAAAAAGCGGTACTAAAGAGAGACAATTTTCAAAATGAGCTAAGATTATTTAGAAACTCAAGCACAAATTATGTCTTTAAACAAAAGGGTTAAAATTAGTTTATTGTTATTTTCTCAAATTCCTTTCTATAGCTAAAATAGATTTACCCATAATTAGATTTTGTCCAAAGTTCTGTTTTCAAATAGCCTTATATTTTTCGACTCTTATTCATCAACTTTTATTTCAACACTTAGTGGAGATATTTGATGTTATGCAATTTGTAGGAGATAATTAAGCCAGTTAAATCATTTGGTATAATTCGACTCCACAAAATACTACAGGTTTATTAATAGAGACAAAACATTAATTTAAAAAGCGATTTCCGGTTGCCGGAAAAACATATACGTCAAAATATTTAGATACATCATCATAAAAAGTGCGGAAATACAGTGAGTCAGAGATGATAATCTTTTTTAAAATCCCAACAAATAAATCTTGCATTTCCGCTGATGCACGAATACAAAAATAGTACTAAAGTGAATGAATGCGATTAGAATTTAAGCCCCACAACTTTAACAACGTTTAAAGTTTGACTAACTTCAAAGTCAAAGTCTAAGTCATAAGTCAAATTTTTGAAATACATTGAGGATTGTTATCATATATTAATAATGTATATAATTATTATAGTTTTTTTTAAAAATAACACATTAATTTAACCTCATTATCGTGCTATTTCGTGAGTTTCTGGTCATTTCTTTCTTGCTTATGCAACAACGTTGTTTTTTAAAATATTGATTTGCATATTATTATAATTATGTTTAATAAACTTTTTCGATTCATTTTTTACACTTAAAACATTTTCCATTTATAATTTTCATTACTTCATTATATTTATTATTGAATTGCGTTATTAATTACTCATCAATTTTCTATCAGATGGTGCTTATTTTTTGAAACTAAAAATTATTAAAAATAAAAGATTCGTAAATAATGAAATACTAATTATATAAAAATATAGCATTGAAAGCGGGCAATTCTATAGAATCTTCTGATTATCATTACAGTTATATTTAATTTCTGTTAATTTTGAAGTATTTCCTACTAACTAAAAACCTAAAACATTTCCTACTTCTTTAATATAATTATTATTGAATTTCGTAATTAATTATTCATCTGCTTTCTACCAGATGGCGCCTGTCTGAAGAAACAAAAATCTTATTAACATAAACGATTCATAAAAATCTAAGTTCTAAAAACATAAAAAGATGGCGTTACCATCTTGAAGACACAACTCTATAAAATCATGATGTTATCATTGCAATTATCTTTAATAACTTAGTTTTAATTATAATTCTCATAGCAAAAATTTTCTACTTGTTAGTACCTAATACATTTTCTAGTTTTTTATTTTAATTATTATGAAATCTAATAATCAAATACTCATAAATATTCCACCAGATGGCGTTTACTTAAGGAAATGAAATCTTATTTAAAATAAACAATTCTTAAATGATTAAGTTCCAGTAATATGGCGTTAAAATCAGAAGGTGATAACTGTATAAAATCTTCGGATTACCATTAAAAGTATAATTAATAACTAATTTCTAATTATTTCTTAATTATTAGTAACCTTATACATTTCCTTTAACTTTACAGTAATTATTATGGAGTCTCATAGGTAATTATGCATATTCGACCAAGTGGCGATTATTTTAGGTAACTATATTCTTCCATAAAACGAGCCATTCATAAATTATGAAGATATGATAATATTAAAATGCTGTGTTAGTACCAGAAAAACTCAACTTTATATAATTTTGGGACTATCATTGCAAATGTTTAATAATATTTCTATTTTTATGTACTTTCATTACTGTTTAGTAAATTTCCTACTTCTTCATTATAATTATTATGGAATCTTGTAATTAATTACTCATAAATATTCTGACAGATGGCGCTTGTTTAATGAAGCCAAAATCTTATCGAAAATAAGCAATCCTAAATGTTGAGCCTCTGATGATATAATTAAAAAAATGTTATTAGAAGCAAGAGGACGCAGCTGTATACAATCTTAGGTTTATAACACATCTAGAACTAAGTGAAAAATCGATTACAGATTACCATTTTTACAATAGCGAAATTAATAAAATTAAATACAACAGTGGATATAAGATAAAATATTTTTAAATAACAAAATAATAATTAGCGTTGCATGTAGCAATTATAATAATCATAATTGCTATCAAGCATTAAAAAAATGGAAGGAAAAATGTAGCGCAGTTTATTTATATCACGTGAACAGGAACAATATCAATTCAAAAAATCTATATCGGAAACAAAATAATATACATTTCATAGAAATCCTTCCAGACAGCATAATTCAGAACAGTCTGGATAGATAAAAATCACAGAGTACACACATCAAACTGCTTTAATACATGACAACAAAAGATTGAAAGGCGCGTGCAATGCAGACTACTCAAACATTTGCACACCAATCACAATCCATTTTGTCTGTCTCATATCAAACAGAAATTATTAATATATTTCATGCGTCATTAGATATATTGTTACTCCAAAAGAACGCATTAAACAAAAGACTTATCTCCAAGACATTAGAAAACCTTCGGGTCAATTTCCATTTTCGTGAGCATTGCGTGACCAGTCACTATTTATGATGAGCCTGAGTGCTTCTGTTACACTCGCGAATCGTTTTGCATGCATCGCAAATTGGTTCTCTCGTGGTGGGTGGGTCAAGTGGGCGGGGCAATGGTTGGCTACGAGTTGTTCAATGCCAAGGGCTTGATTGCCCCAAAATTATGAGAATGACCATCCAGAACATGGAAAGGATCTACTTTTAGATTGGAAATCAGCTTGTTTCCGTTTATGTGCTATTTTTTTTTATTCGTTTATCGATAAATATTACCAATTTTTTGGTTGTCTCTTTACATTGGCATAAAAGAAATCGTACTTTGTATGAGGATTTGTGGTTGGTTTGAGACGTTAATAATGGAAATGCCATTGTAAGGTGTGTTTGATTGTCCATTTCGTAAACGAATCTGATTCTTTAAAAACTCTTAGTAATTTTGAGTGTTTATAGGTAATTATAACATTGACTATTTAAAATTTCCATTTGGGTAATGTGACTCTAAATGACACACTGTATCCTTAACATTTGCCGAAAGAAACAGGTGACCATCCAGAAAATGAAAAGGAACAGCTTTTAAATTGGAAATCAGCTTATACCGTTAATATGTTGTTGCTTGTTTTTTCCCGCCATTTAACGAAAAATATTACCAATTCGTTTGTTGTATCTTTACACTTGCCTAAAAGAAAAAATACTTTGTATCGGGATTTGTAGTGGTTTGAGAAGTTAATAATAGAATTGTTCATGTCTGTTTTGCTTTTATTGAAACAAATAATTTGAATTAATGTCAATGTAAGGCTTATTTAGTTGTTGATTTCGTAAGAGAATCTGGTTTTCTGCAATTATGGGTAATTCTGCGTGTTTCTAGATAATCTTATGTGTTTCTAGGTAATTATAACAGTAACGATTTCAATTTTTTATTGGAATGAGTTAACTTTCCAAATAAGATTACATGAGCACTGTTTACCAAAAGAAACGGACCATCATTCAGAGCAAGGACAGGGTCTACTTTTAGATTGATAATCGACTTGTATCGGTTTATATGTTATTTTATTTTCTTCGTTTGTAGATAAATATTACCAATTTTTTCGTTGTCTCTTTACACTGGTACAAAAAGAATTATTAGGATTTATGGTTTGTTTTGCAAAGTGAATAATGGAATTTTTCATGGCTGTTTTGTTTTCATTGAACCAATTAATTTGATACTTTTCCAATGTGGGTCGTGTTTAGTTGTTGATTTCATATGAAAAACGGATTCTCTAAAATTCTAGGTAATTTTGCATGTTTCTAGCTAATTATAACAGTAACTATATCAAAATTTTATTTGGGTAATATGTCTCTCTCTGTATCTATAACCGTTCGTGGAAGGGAACGGACGAAAATCCAGAGCTTATAAATGTTTACTTTTAAATTGGAAATCATCTTGTTTTGACTTATGTGTTTTCTAAATGTTTTTTTTTTTTGTTCATTGATAAATATTACCAATTTTGGAGTTCTTTTTGCAATGCAATATTAAAGGTATTTAATTTTTTTATAGGTATCTGTGGTTGATTTACATGAATAATTCGATCACATACGTAAGCAATGGAATTGTTTGCACCTACTGAGCTTTTATTGAATTAAATAGTTTAATGAAATATTAATGTAAGCCGTGAGTAGTAGTAGATTTCATAAGATAATCTAAAATTCTAGGTAATTTTGTGTGTTTCTAGGTAATTATAAAACTAACGATTTCAAATTTTTATTGGAGTAATTTGACTGTCTATCGAAAAAGAGTCATGCCAGAAAAGAATAGGATGGAAGTAATTTTTTAAAAAAAGTAATCACAAAATGTTGCTATTTAGGGTGGATGAACAAACATAAAGCAACAATTATATTTATTAAGGATAAATAATAAAAGCGTGTTTGTAACTGAATGATGTAAGAAAATGAAATTATTAAAAAATGTGCATTGAATTTCAAGGTAATTATAATTAAAAATATTTTCGAATTTTTATCACCCAAGTGCCTTTTAATCCAAAAAGCAACATCATTCAAGTTTAATTGAAATAAATACATCTGTCATCTTAAAATAAATATGACCAAATTACCTTGATCATCAATATATAATATTTCTACTTATATAATATTTATAACTCCTTCAAAATATATTTTTTTTATTCAAGATATATTAAGATATAAATTTACCGACATTAAAACGGGAATCATTACTTTGAAACATTTAATTATAATCAATATATAAATGCTGTTATTGAAATTCATTCTAATTTATAAAAATTCATCAAAATAACATGGTAGAAATTTTAGAATTTGATGAAATTTTTTTCTTGCGAAATTTTTAAACGAGAAAGTATTTTTAGAAGTTGATGGAAGGAAAAAGTAGAAAAGTAATTTTTAGAAGTTGGTTATTTTTTTCTATAAAACTCTTATAAGAGAAAGCAAAACAAAATAATAAATAAACCCCTTATTATTCCTGTATATTTACATTAGACTTTTGGCATCCTCTTTTGCGCCATGATATTGATATTGCAATCCAAAAACATCATTCGATTTTCATTTAAACAAATATAAATATATTTGCCATTATAGAAAAAAAATAATTTATGACCCAATTACCTTGAAACAAAACGGACCAATCATCAAGCGGCAATATTCCCACTTTTAAAATTTATTGAGGTAAAAAGAGAATCGTTACTTTGCAGGTTTAACGATCATCGATTGATATGGAAATTTATTGCTCCCATTAACCCTTATATCGCTGTTTATTATGAGTTTACGATATAACAGTATAGCCAGACTAAATTGTCACGGTAAGTATCGGCAAAATGGACGTGCAATTGAGAGTTGCAAATTGAGCGCTTTTAAAAAGACAATGCAGTTCGTATCATATTCCCTTCTTTAGTAAACCGTCGTCTCAATTTTTATGACTGCATGTAACCCCGCGTAAATATTTTAGATTGACAATTAGTTGTTAAATAAGGCGTAAAAGCTAGAATAAGTCGATAAAAGTCTTTGTTGGAGAAGGATTAGTTTTGAAAACGGAGTGTTTGGGGGGGGGGGATTGAGGAGTTAATTTGGCGTGTCGTTTTTAATGGATCTTTCTTGCTTTTATTTTGGGATAATAATGAGATTAAATTGCTAATGTAGTGCCTGGTGTGAATTGAGTTAAGATATCTGATTGAAGTTAAGGAAGCAATTTGGAATGAGAAAAAAAGGGGCAATGTGGCGTTATTTCCTGTGATTTGAATTAGAAATACGATTTGGGAAATGATGTTTCTAAAGGGAAGATACCGTTATTGTATTTTTAATTTTTGATTGGTCATTGGTAATTGCCTTACATGATCTCGAGTTCTCTCTATTCATCATAATTGATCGAATAAGTGAGTAAGGAATCACAAAATTCATACCTTTTACAAAAGATCAGCGAATTTATATCCCAACATTCCATAGCTCATTTAAAATGTTTAGAATAAATTTTGATAAACGGAGTTCGTTGTTGTTAGTTTGATTATTGTGTTATCGTTGTTGTTAATTTGATTACTGTGTTATTGTTGTTGTTAAATTGACTATTGTGTTATCGTTGTTGTTAATTTAATCATCGTGTTATCGTTGTTGTTAAATTGATTATTGTGTTATCTTTTTGTTTAAATTGTTATTGTGTTATCATTGCTGTTAAACTGATTATGCGTTATCATTGTTGTTAAACTGGTTATTGTGTTATCATTGTTGTTAAATTTTTATTGTGTTATCAGTGTTGTTAAATTGATTATTTCTTTCTTTTCCCTGTGTTTACTTTCTCGTGTAAGTAGTGCAGAGAAAGTGTTGTCATTGTCGTAAAATTCGAAATTGACATTTTATCGAATATCCATGTTTTAGGCCTTTCTAAGTTCAGAAAACGTATTTAAAAAGTGTTCGTCTGTCTAAAGATAAATAGAAAAAAAAAATGGGAAAAAAGGATTTAATTTGATATATGATCTTTATTCTAAATGTGTAGATTTATATAAAACTTCATCAAAATCCATTCATAGCAAGTTAGCTTATGTAAGTTATAGGCTGACACGATAATTACAAAATAAAGAGAACTAGATAAATGAAATTCGATACACAGTTTTATCATTTATAGCGTATATAGTTATGAGATATTGAATCAAAACTACTGACAGATTGATCTTGTATTGGCATTGCTTTCAGGAATGTAAAAGCAATGACTTAAAAACTCAATAAATAAAATGCATCGAATTTATTTTTGTGTCAATTTATATTTCAATCGATTGAAAAAAAAAAGCGCATTTAAAACACAAATCGGTACTTTTCCGTTAGCCGGGCCCAGAGAGAAATTGCCAAATGATGTAGAATTCCGCTAAATTTAGTCCCATGTGCTATATTTCTTTTGCTTGTTCTTTGCTTCCCTTGTCTATGTGGTTCGTGTTTAGCTCAGATTGGTGACATTTGCACCCTAATAAAAAAATTACATGCACATTTGATTTTTGCGTATTATTAACCCCATTCCAAGTATTAATGGTAGAAATTCTAGCCTAGGATTGTGCAGTAGTTTATGTCGAATTTATGGTAAATGTTAATATTTCCTAACTACTGTATACTTTAATGCCTTATGAAACATTTTCTGGGATAACACATATATCAGAGAATATACAAGAACGTTTTGGGAATACACTTGCGTTATTCTAATGTGTGATGAGAATCAAGGAGAAATGAATATGTTTGGGATTGACCATTGCCTATAGATTTGAAAATTGATTATTCCTTTGCAATCAGTACCCTGGTAGCTCATTCTATTGCACAATATTATATTATATCATTTATTATTCAGCAATTATATAATTGTTTAATACCATACAGTAAAATATATGTGTCATTAGGGTATTTAAATACATATAAATGCATAAGCCATATCACTGATTTTCCAACCTGTCTGAAGGCACACGGATAATGATTACTGAATACATCGACCGCCGCTACAGCAACAATTGTGGTTAGTACCATTTACTGCTACAGTACAACCCTCCCTAAGGAAGTAGTCCCGTCATAAATGGGTTAGGGGACCAGACCATTCATCGATTCATGTACGCTCCAGGGTTTCCAGATCCAACCACCATGCCAAAAACATCACATCCTCATTTCGAGGTGTCCCCAGGAGACACATTAGTAAATAAATATAAATAATAGATGTTGATGTGACAGATATAAATATAAATAATAGATGTTGATTTAGAGGAAGAAAAATCTATCAGTAATTGATTGAAGTACGTCGTTTAATCATATAACTCTGGTTTTCTTAAATGTCTTCCAACATCGCAAGAGTTAACTCAAGAATCATTCTTAATAAGATAGCAAATGGTAATAAGATACCTGGATTAACTACCCAATTTGACTCTGCATACCACTGTCATATGTTCATGATTCAAATTACCCTACCCTATGTTAGCAACAAATATACCTGCTCTACATATTAGTCATGATTTAACTATATTTTTGGTCTTGTGTTAATCTGAAGTCTTTGAACCCATCAGTGTGTTAGTACAACATTGAGTTGACGTTCCAAAATGAATAACTCTGTTCCGAATCTCCCAGAGGCTCGAAATATCCCATATCTAATCACACATGAGGGAAAAAAGGAACAGGGTAAGGGAGATATTTTTTATCTTTTCTCCAAAAAAAAAAAAAAAAAAAAAAACAATAAAAAAAAAACGAGAGCACCTTTCTAGAATCATGGCAGTTGTCCAACTATTTCATTGCTCCTGAATTCTGCAGAATCGATTTTCAGTTTATTTCCCAGATGCAAGCGAGAAAAGAAAGAAATAATCTGTTTCTTTTCTTCACTTCAGTTTATCATGTTACTGAAATATTATTCTTTCAAGTGTTAAAAAAAGAGCGATTATGTAAAACGCAGTTATAAGAAATAATTGGCGATGTATTCATGAGTGGCAATAAATCAAGCTTCCAAGAACATTTTTTTTTCTTGACTCTGAAATAAAGTTCCGAGAATATTTTTGTTATAATCGGGTACCAAACGATAAAATAAAACTTATTAGAAAAATTATCTTGCCGAAGTCTTAGCGATGAAGCTTATTTAAGCTTTTTGTTTTAATAAGAAAGGACTTACTTTGTTTCTTAAGGTATTATGTAATTTTGTCACAAATATTAAACGTTTTTATATTTTTGAATTTATTCCTTAAATTTTCGCCTCGTTTATATTTTTATTAATTATTTCTTTATTTTAATACAAAAAAAAATCGAATTTATGTTCAAAAATGCCATTCAAGATTATAAATAAAGATGGTTCTTTTGTATACTAGGTACTTATTTAAGCATAAGTAAAAGAAGAAGAAAAAATTTCTAGATAAAAATTTAATATGTTTAAAACATCAAAGATTAGTTTTTTTTAAAAATACTCTCAGCATTTTTTCAAAGGGCCAACAACGCGTTAAAAACATCTACTAAGAACGAATTCAAAGTAGTACATAAATCCTAGCTAGCATGCCAATAATCATTTACAAAATTTTTAAAAACAAATGGTTGTTGATTACTAATTAGCTGATACATTAGTATAGATTAATTCTAAACACGCTTGTTCTTTTTTGCGTTGGGTCATCTATTCCATCTTTGGAGAGAGATCGCAGTGGCCTGGTGGGTAAACCTCAGCTTAAGAACGGGACGGTTTATGGTACAAAACCCCATTCCACCAAATAGAATACCATGGTTTTTTTTAACATTTTCTAAGAGTTTTTCTGTAATTGGAGTTCTAATTTTGAGATCTCTGTCCTTTAAACTTACTGTACTTTGATTTTATAAAAAGAAAATGTTGTTTGTATTTTGACCTTGATGAAACATTTCCAGTAATAAATCATATGGCAATAATCTCACACCACTTGCGCAGCATGGCCAACTTTGGCCCTTGCGCTATAAAAATCCAAACATCCATCCATCCTATTCCACCAAAGAGTTATAGTGTAAGATGATCTAGTGTACATTAAATCTTTTGGGTCAAATTTCAACCACTGATGTTGTGTGAAAGTCTATAAAGGGGGTGTCAGCTTAAGTATATTCTTCTCCATCTGATCACAGCTCAAAATTGCGAGGTCCATCCCAAAATAGTTCTAATATTGCTTTAAATAACGAGACTTTAATATAAATAACCGAAAATAATTTCTCTTTGGGGTGTTGATCGGGGATGAGTTCTCAATCCTAATTCTAAGTAATGTTGTTTAATAAAGATTGTGCATTCTCTGCACATGCTATAATTATTGCAAGTTGTGATTTTGTGTATCCTTGACTTTATTTTATATATTAAACAGTCATTATCTGTTATCTATATTGCTGGTCCTGTTAAAATTCTCTGAGCTGGTCTTAGGTACATTTCTTATAAAGTAAATGAAGTGGTATCTGAACTGCCTATTTCTTGTAAATTAAAACATCTAATGCACGTCAAGAAATAAAACATTTCTTTCAATAAAATTAGAAATTCGCTTTAGATTGAATATTACATTTACGAATCTTAATTTTTGCATTTGTCTTGTTACGCTTTCACTGATATTTACCTGAATTTCTATATGATTCATAATGATACATTTCCCAATTCTTTCATTTTGTCTGAAATAAACTTCCTGTACGGCATATTGCAAAAACTTCGTGTGGAGTAATAGGTGTTGTTAACTGCCGTTTATATCGATATAAACATCCTTGCATAAAATCTAATAGTTTATAATCCACTCAGTTAATTACAATTTAAGAAAATCAAGAAGATATATCCTCTTGCTTGAATTTATAAAGGATAATTATTTCTTCATCTAAATAATACAAATTAAATCTTGAAATTTAATTAATGACAGTCGATAAAGCTGCAAGGAAAAAAATAAAAAAATAATAATGGTATCCACCAGATCTTTACGACTTTTATTTTCTAAGGTAGAATGAAGCAATGGTTGTAGCTAGACCACGAAGTGAAATAAAAAATGTATGCGGTAGATTAATGTAATAATTATAGGTATAAAATCGAACTAAGTGAGGGCAATAAAAATATAATTCTTCTACAACTGTTATTTTATTTATTTTATCATAAAATTGATCTCACAGTATCACTCAGCAATAGCAAATGCAAAAGTATTCATTAATAGTTGTATATATCTAATGCAAAAGAAATTAGTATATCATAATAAATATCTCAATCTATAAACGTCATTTTAACCTGAACGAAAGCATACTAGAAATGCCTGTTCTTAAAGTACCTAACTGAAAGTATAATCAGAAAGATTCATTAAACAAAAGTGAGTGGATTCATAAAACATCAAAACGAATTCATAAATTTCCCAGCGAGTCATATCAACTGCAGGAAACATTTTATCTACCCATTTTGATCGGAAAACGCAACCGACTTCTGCAGACATAACAAACTAAACAAATAGTTTCAGAAAACGGCACGCAGGTGCTGCCGTCAAACGACATCAGACTTGACAACAACCAATGACTTCTAATTGGTCAAAAATCGATTGGTAAGTCAGGTCACGAGACTTGATAAACAGTTTGTGAAAATTTCCTGGAAGTGATCTGATATCGAAGGCAAACCTCTTTTGTGAGTGGTCACGCCATGGATTTAAAGGGCATGTGAAATGCCTGTAAAAATTGTGAATGTGTCACAAAAATTTATTCTGAAATGCATTTTTGGGAAGAGAGTATCGTTAGGTTGTTTGCTTATAAATTGCCCCAAATTAGGTGAGGAAGATAAATAAAGTTTTGGTTGTAAATTGTCTGTTGTGGCATTAGGGTTGAAATGTTTTGTTTTGTTAGGATGTAATGAATCAATTATGGAAATGTTTAGTGTAGGCGATATATCTTGTTTCAGAGAAAGTTAATAAAGTATTGAGGGAATGTAGTTATTCCAAATGACTCATAAACACAAGATAAAATCTACTATGCACCAAACCTGTGGTCCTTAATTTTCATTTGAGATGGTATCCTGAAATCAAGATGGATCTATGATAATTCTGAAGCTGCATTCAGAAAGCCCTAATCTATACTTATAATAAAGCTCAATGTGTGTGTGTGTGTGCGTGTGTGTGTGTGTGTGTTGGCGCTCTACAGGCCAGAGCGTTGGACCTACAGCTACCAAATTTGGTACAAGTATACCTTGGATGTCGGGAATGTGCACCTCGGAGCCCTTTTTTTGAATTTTTAATTAGAATTTGAATTAATTAAAATTTAAGCGAAATTTCGACGTTTTTCCGCTATAACTTCCAAAATTATTATCGGACAAACATGATTTTAACATCAATTTAAAGATAAAAAAATTAGCTTTCTAATGGTATCAGTGCTTTAATATGTAACTCAAGCTTCTATTTTTAACGAATTTTTAAAGAAATATTTTAACCAAGTTTTTTTTAGCACGTGACTGGATAAAATAAAATAAAACAATGCCGGAAGTTCAAATAAAAAAAACAACAACTATCATCGCAAATCAAATCTAAAGAAATACAGCTTTCAGCACGTGCCTGGATAAAATAAAAAATATATAAAATGTGATATCTTCTATAAAAATAAATCCAAGGCAAAGGATTCAAGAAATCGTTAGCAATATTTATATCATTAATTCCATAAATTATCTTTATTTACAGTAAACCTTATTGAATTTAGACAGGATATGCATTGAAATCCCGAGTTAATGGCATATTTCTATAATCGTTTGTAATATCTGTATCATTAATTCAATAACTTTTTCCCTTTTTCGCTTTCTTTAAAAAACATATTTAACATTTTGGCAATATCACCGAAAAAAACATTTTTAATATTTTGGAAGCATAATTGATAAATTATTAGAGCTTTAAACTCAAAATGTTTTTCCGAATAAAGTTACCGACTCTAACTACTAATAACTGAATCTTTTAACTTAAACTATTTCTTAAATTTTGGCTAAAAATATAGGATTTAATTGGAAATTTTAGAACGCATTACTCATGGCGAACCAGCTGGTCGCCAAAGGCGGCTAGTATATATATATATTTCTTCTTTTAGTAATTCAAATATTGTAAAATAAATGTTATTATGAGAAGAATCGCACAACTTCGAATCTAAGGCAAAAGTATGAGATTTTAGCTTAAGTGGGCACATCTTTTGATCTTCAACTGATCTTCAAAATAAAATTGAATGAACAGCAATTCAACATGTGTATACATTTCATATTGGAATCTTATCATCTTTAGATTGTCACGTCTCAACCAGTCCTATTATGTGCCAAAACTAGATCACGATGTGCCGACTCTGTAGTGTCTTAAAACCAGGACTTTTTAGCATGATCTATCTCTAAATTACTCATACAAATACTTGCACATAATGGTAATGCATGATTAAATTTTAACTTAAGTAGTGGGCAATTTATATATCAAAGTTTAATTCGAATATTTTTCACTCTAAATATACAATTTTCAATCAATTAGAATTCAAATACCTCGCAGAATAAATTGGATGTTTTACACTTTGCGTACATACATTTGATATTTCACATTTATATTTTTTGGTCAAATTGAGTACAGTCGAATCTATTTTGAAAAAGAGAATACACAATAGTTTTGGAAATTCTTTATGGAGCTTTCTACATCATAACTTTTTGAGTTTCATAGAAAATATATAAAATCAAATATATAAATTCAAAAATATATAAAATAATTGATAAGCATATGTAAGACAAATATAAATTAGCATTAAAGTTTCTAAAAAATAACGTTCAAATTCGAAGCATATATTCAGATGTTTATAGATATCGAAGAACTCAGGTGTATAAAAATATAGTGGGCCGATTATATTTTGAACCTCTTAGAACGCTCAGAACTAGAATCTTAGAAATTGCTGAGATTTAATAAACTGTTTCATAGAAGTAGTGACAGATAAATGTGTATCTAATTTCTATAAAAAAAAAACGTAAATAAAAAGATTAAAATCGGAAAATAAAGTTATTTTTTAAACAAGTTTTTTGCTTTAGCTCTTTAAATAAACAAAAACTTTTGATTGGATTATTTCCTAATGTTTGGATTTTGAACTTTAATTCCTTTTGATTAATTAGTACGAAATATTTAAGTGAACATTTCTTCAAATTCTCAACTAGATGCCTTCATATGAGAAAAATCATTATTTAATTAAATCAATATTGTTATAACAAATTGTTTAACAAAAATCATCGAAAAGTTTTTTTATAAATAAAGCATAAATACAATAAAAAACACCTTCAAAGTCAATATATCAAGAAATGAATAAAAATTAATTTACTAAATTTAACTTTCAACACTTAAGAAGATATTGTAAAGATATAAAAATAATTCACTTTATATAATTTCTATTTTTCAAAAGAAAACCCATTTTTTACAAATGAAGAAGCGTAGTATTAGTAACCAGTTAATTAGAATTTCTTTTGTTATTTATTGCTTTCAATTAAGTAATATTTATAAAATACAAATGATAATTTTTGTTTTCTTCTTTATATTATGACAAAAATATTTGCTTGAAATTTAATTCTTGGAGCAAAAAATGCATAAAAAATTCCGAAGAGTCTTTACTGTTTCAGCTTAAAAGTTATTATAATGGAATATTCTAAGAAGGAAGAAGAAAATGTTGTTAATGTATTAAAAGATAGTAAAAGCAAATCTTCCGTCAGTAATTAATGTATTTTGTAAAGCTACGTGTCATTATCAAGAACGAACAAAGGAAGAGCACGAATAATTAATGCAAATAAGAATATCTTCTGATTAAAAATTAAAATTCTTAAGACCTTTTTTTGATGAAGAGATGAAATTAATTATCAAGAAAATAGTTAATTAAGAAAAAAATGCTGTCAGTAAATTGCTGTATATACGACACTTGATTTTTTTTTCCTGTTTATACCTTTATTGTTATATTCATTGTTTGCAGAATTTGTAATTCTCAAAGCTTTTGTCGCTTAGAAATTCTGAGTATTGAGCTCTAAAAAAATCCCAGCAAAGAAGTAACTTTTTTTCAAAATAAAGCATCAGATCTTTCTTTGAAAATAAAAAACTTATTGAATATATTAATTTAATCTAGCTAAAATTGTCGATATCTATTTTTAAAACCAGCTGGAGTGATTTTCCTAAAGCTTTCCCGCATAATCTTTAATATGTGTGTCATGATAGATTTCGTCTCATGGCATTGGCAAACAAAATATTAACATTTTTCGAGCTGACAATTTTGTTGAATCTTTTTTTGGCATCCTTGGCGAATTATTTTTTGATTTATCAATGGCATGCTGTGTTAATTGATGCCATTTTTATAAAAAAAAATTTCCACTTTTCTAAATTCCTTGAAATTTAACTTGATATATATTATTCTTTGAGTGACTTAATGTAAAATTAATATCATTCATTATCTCAGGGGTTTGATAGTATTTTTTATAAATTATCAGCAAAATTTTGAACAAACTTCTTGAACTTGTCAGTTTTTCCAAGGTATTTATAATTAAAGCTCCACTTTGAAATGGTCTTAAAAATGGTTTGATCCAAATGCTATCATAATAATTAATTTCTTGGTAATAGTATAAAGAAAGACATAGGGAATTCTTTTCCACCAAAAAATACTCAGAAATTCACCACCCAGGGGGGAAATGGCTCTATATATCATATTGATAAACAAAATAGGACATGAAGACATGGATATAAATTGTGTTAAATCCTTCATGAAACGTGTTACAAAGCTTGTTCATTGTGTGTTATCTCAAAAAGCGCTGTTTATTGTAATAATATAAATAATTTGGTGGAACCGAAAGACATAAAAAACCAACATGTGCGTAACATTCCTTCTGGTATGCTAAGAGTTACTGTTGAGAAGGAATTAATACGATTTAACTTGCTTCTAGAAAATGGTGGACATTGCTATTGGCATAATGATAATTCTTATGGTACAGTGATAATTCTTGTGGTACAGTGGTAATTCTTGTGGTACAATAATAATTCCTGTGGTACAATGATAATTCTTGGGGTACAGTGATAGTTCCTGCGGTACAATGATAATTCTTTGTAACACGTTTCAGAAACGATTAAGCATATTTTAAACTGATATCTTCATGCTTTAATTTGCTTAAAAATATTAGATATTGCACCATTTCAGCCCTGGTGTTGATTTTTTAAACTTTTTATGCCGAAAGTAAGCTCCTATGACCTCCATTAAACTATTATCAAGTTTGATAACGTTTGTTCCAGTAGTTTTTCTTTTTGAATCATATCAAAGGGGAACATTAGTTATAACAATTCCTGTAGTTTATGCTTTTCTATAGTCAAAGTTCTTTAAATATTCAAATCCGCTTCGGTATTGACTTGATACATTTTTTATTTCATATATGATTTTATACAAAGTTTTAAAAGTATAACTTTGTGCTCATATTTTTCAAAAAATATTAATCCTGAGCATATCTATATAACTTCAAAGAATACAATGCTTGAAATCAATCAAGAGGAATTAAATTTTTGTTCGGGGACAAAATTGCTACTACAAAAGGATACATTTTCCTGATAAGAAAACACTTTACACAAAATTACATCCATAATGTGTGTATAAGGTTCCTTAACTTGAAAAAACAATTTTTTCTTGACTTATTTTATCAAAGAAAATTTATTAATAACTGAAATATCGGAGAAGAAAATGCACACACAAAAAAAAACAATGTATTTTCTTAATCGACTTAAAAAAACGAAGGGAATGGCAAAACAAATCTTTAAAAAAGTTGAAAAAATCGATTATTTTTAATCGATATTCTGTTTGACCATAAATACCAGGCGGAGATATTTGATTACTTTTTCTATCGATAAAGTTTAATTAGAAAAATCTATCCCTTAACGCAAGCATTCGAAGTGTCTTCAGCGCCAACTTTTACCAACTAATTATCCTTGGCGAAAAATTTTGACATCCGATATTTATAAACCGCTCAGATTAAAGCGTGCCGCACTGGTTAATAAAGATGCATATATGTTTTCCTCGGACGCCATCCATTAATTTGAAATTTGAGCGTCATGCATTTTTAATTCATGAATATGGCTCGCGTGTTTATCAACATCTCGTACAGTTAAATTTTCCTGAATAAAATGGATTTTGCAGTGAGGATTCAAGTTAAGTAAGTTTTTTTTTTCGCAACTTTTTCAGGATAAAAGAACTTTTATGGAGTGGTATCCCAAAGGATGAACTTATGCCGAAACTGCAAACATGCTTTAGTTAATTAGATTGATGTCCTTATAACTAATAAGCTTATTAAGGACATTGTAACTCTAGAACTTGGTCAAAAGACAAGCATATTATTTTAGCACGCATTCTCCCATCCTCTTTAAACTTACTCATAAACGTTAGGATATTCTATTAGTTTGATTCAGTTGCGATTCATTGGAGGGGAATGTACTATTTAACCATTCAGTATAAATGGTTAAAATAATAGTATCGGGATTTTGCCTAGTATGCTTCTGATTTACTGAAGGTAGATATGTTCTGTCTAAATGGTTAAAAGCATGGTATGGTCGATTTGCATCTGATTCATTGGATGCAGATCTATTATGCCTAAGTAACTAAAATGATAGGGTGGCAAATTTGATCCTGATTCATGAGAATTATATATATTCTTTTGCCATTCTGTCTAAATGGTTAAAAGCATAATATTGTAAGTTTACCAAGTTTGCTTTTGATTCATTGGAGGCATATCTATTCTTTAACTAGTCTTCTTCTTACATACAGTGGACCACCCCGCCGCCACTGAACGTAGCAGTATCGACATGATATATCTTTAATTATTTTATGTAAATGGTTAAAAGAATAGTGTGACAAGTTTGCTTAGTTTTATTCTAATTCGTTAGTAGTAAATATTTTCTCTGGTCATGCTGTCTAAATGGTTGAAAGCACTCTGTGTAAAGTCTTCTTCTGATTCCTTGGAGGCAGATCTGTTCTTTTACCATTCGATATAAATGGCTAAATGCATCGTGTAGCAAGTCTGCTTTTGATTCATTGGCAGAAGATCTATTCTTTAGCCATTCTGTATAAATGATTAAAATCCAAATGTGGTAAGTTTTCTTCTATTATTGAACCATTTTGTATAAACGTTTAAAAGCATAGTAGCTTTCTGATTCATTAAAGGTAGATCTGACGGTCTTGTCTTAATGGTTAAAAGAATCGTATAGCAAGTTTGCATAATTTGTTTCTGATTTTTCTGGTCGGTTTGCCTAGTTTGCTTCTATTCCATTGCAGGTAAATTTATTCTTTGACCATTTTGTCTAAATAGTTGAAAGCTTGGTCCAGCAACAATCGTAATTTAGAAATGATTATTATCACACTATAATTACCCACCTTCACTTCACTCTTATTAACCATCTTTATAGATTTTTGAATGATTTCATTTATCTATAATTTGATGTCAAAAGAACACTTTTTTGATGATATTAAAGCATATCTAAGTGAAGCGTTGAATACTCTAACATTTAGTTTAAATGGTTAAAAACTGATAAAAATTTTTATGAATATGATAAGATAATAGCAATTTATAAAGTATCTGAAATAAAAACGCATTGAAAAGTCTGTTTAAGTTAGAAATTCATAATACCAACAGAATATTACCAGATTACTGTTACCAGCAAAATAACTTGGATTAACTAATGCTTCTTGAGCATGCTTCAGTTGAAGTTTGAAATATATCGACAATATTAATGTTAAATCCAAATTTCCTAGATTAAAACTTATCATTTTAATTAAAAACTAGAGACAAATATCCTTCCGAATATAATAATAATTCGGATATGCAAATATCAACAAAAGTTTAGGGACTGTTTTGTTGCTCAACTAAACTATGTCTAACTGTAGTAGTTAGACTATTCTTGAACAGTCTATGTTTTAAATTTGAAATACATGTACAATTTTAGTGTTAATCCAACTTTCCTTGACTGCTTTCATAAAAAAACTGGGTTGACAAATAGACGCAGAAAAATAATAATTCACTGACAAAACCATCAAAAGTAATAAGTCGCATTCACAAAAATCAACTACATCGTAAAGATGGTCAAAATCGGGATTATGATCATAATATGTATAATTTTTAACCACAACGATATGTTTTGTTTCTAGACAAAACGTGTAAAAGTATAAAAAGTAATTTGGAAAAATTCCAGCCATATTTTTACTATAAACAATTTCATAAATGGCACTTTATCCGGACGATATGAAGGCTAAAGTATAGAGCTATGCGAGTATTAACAAAATTTTGGGGACTATTTAGTTGATCAACTAAGCTACGTCTAACTGTAGTAGTCATTTTTATTCTTTGTTTGAAATAGATCTACAGTTTTAGAGTTAAATTGAACTTTCGATTCGAATTTATAGTTTTCATAAAAAACTGGGTTGACAAACATACCACCAAAAATAATAATTCGTACCCACAAAGACCAATTAAATTAGAGATATAGTCAAAATCTGGATTATGATAGCAATATGTTTAATGATTTACCATCACGATTCATTTTGTGTTTCTAGACAAAAACATGGAAGAATACAAACATTAATAAGGAACTATTATTGCCATATTGCTATAAAAAATGGCATAAATGGCGTTTTATCTGGAAGATATAAAGACTCTACCATAAACATATTCATTAATAACCTACAAGTCCTCCAAATGTCCTAATAAATTGAAAGACCTTTGCAACCCAAATATTGTATCCCTAAATAATCTCCTCTCTCTCATATCAAAATTGCTAACTGGCCATCGTAAAGATTAAATACCATTTCGGGCCACCAGCTAGTCTCCTCTTCGTATATTGAACATTCGGAAGCAGTTTTGATATCTTATGGCGACTACGATAAGTGTCTTATGAATGGAGAGATTTAAGTTATTATAGGAAAATCCTCGTCTTGACGCAGTGATTTAATATGTATCGCCTAGAAGGTTAATATTCAGCATCTGTATTGAAAGTGTTTAGATGGTAGACTTAATAATGCAGAAGATTTATGTAATACCGGAAGATGGTTGAGTAGATTTATATGAATGTTAAAAGATAGTAGAGCATATTTCTTGGCTTGGATGGGCAATTTTGTCCAGAAGTTGAAGAAAATACATATATAAATAGATATAAATGTGATGGATTTAATCTAATAATATGAAATAGTTGATATGAGAAAGCCATCGCTTTATATTATTTTACAGATGATAGGAAATATACAAGATGCTTATAATTAAACTTCCGTTATAAACAGAATCATACAACACAAACGAATAAACGGATTGAGCAGAAATTTGGTACCTAGACTACACACAAAATGCGCTCACGGCA
This sequence comes from Argiope trifasciata, assembly GCA_026543055.1. NCBI lineage: Eukaryota > Metazoa > Arthropoda > Arachnida > Araneae > Araneidae > Argiope > Argiope trifasciata. The sequence continues at coordinate 558,314 of JAPMOQ010039656.1, forward strand.
TTTCGAAAAAAAAGTCTCGAAATGTCAACCAGAATAATTGAATACAGAAATTATATTAACAATCCAGAACAAGACTTATGAGTAATCGAATGCAAAAACGGGGAAATCTGCTTAAAAAAATAAAAAAAAATATATATAAAAATGGTGAGATTTGCATTCTTGCGAAGAAAAGGAACTATATTCAAAACAGTTTAGGGTAAGAAGCGTTTGCACTCGTCATGTTTTATGTCGATGTTACGAGCTGTAATGATTGAGGTATCTTGATGCATTATTTAATGATTAAAAGAACTCCTTACTGCTTCATGTGCTAAGCATCACAACTGATCAGTTACAATCTGCTGCTTAACACACTGCCTATCGACTTGAAACTTTGCATGAGAATGAGAGTGGTCAAACCAGACTTCTTTCCCTACACCATCCTGGACATAGTTAACAACTGCTCCTCTTATGCAATTTCTTCCTAATCTGTTCTTGTTTCTGAAAACTGGACTATTTTCTTCCACAAGCAGCATAATGTTATGTTCCCCTTACATTTACTTAGCGTGGTTCGATGACAAGGTGATCAGAAACTAATCAATAAAGGATAATACTTTTTCTGTATTCCATTTTGGTCGTTCATTGTGTTAAAGTTAGTGTTTATCAGGAAAAGGTGCCATCTAGTGGACATTTTAGAACTTTTTTATTTTGGAAGTTTTTGTGAGCGAAATTCTAGTGTATTATCTATGTGCTAAATTTTGCTGGAATCTGTCCCCCCGTTTGCGTTGTATAATGGTATTTATAAGAGATTTGTAATTACAATCTCCCTGTATATCGTTGATCGCTTCTAGAACTAACAAGTCTAGTACTAATTGATCTAACAGGTCATCCATTTATAATAACTTTATGAATAACAGATAGGACAAAAATTGTTTCACAAAGCATTTAATTCTCTTTTTTTTTCTAAAAAAACAAAAGACATTAATTTTTAACAATTTCTTGGGAATCTACTAACTGCAAGAAACTAGAGTATCTTCAGCTGTTAACCCCTGATGGGGGCACCTCGTAATTGAGGGTGAGGTGCTTCCGACATAGTGGAAGCTGGATCTCAAAAACTCGGTGGATATGCAAAAGGTAGATCTGGTTCCTCTCATCCTCCTGAGACAACCGTTCCTTCGGAAAATGTTTGAACCATGGCCGGTGATGGCCCTTAGAACTCAATTAAAGTGTTGCATTAGCAGCAGTCTGGTCATTCAGTATTTATTTCCGAGGGCCTTCGGGCTGGATGGAGAGCCTATAGTATGGCTATAGCTAACTCTCAGCTGTTTATGATTGAAAAGGATGGTATATTATAGTATAAAATATTCGGTGACATTTATCATGATATATAAATTAATCGCCATACCTTATATTATTAAAAAGGGAGCAACATGGTGCTCTGAATGTCTACAGTGTCGTGTTGACATTTGAGCGTTCAGAGCTTCCATGAGTTGAAACCCATTGTTCTGTAATATGTTTCAATATATTCAAAGCAGATCAGCCAACCATAATATCTTAGAAATCTACTTATTTTAACCCTGGAAGAAAATGTGTAGAACTGGTCATGAATAGAATAGATTGTAGATTAATGTATCATAGATTCGGTGATATTTATGATAGTAAGTGAAAGCCACCATTTCATGCTACTTAGAAAAAGGGGAATATAGAAGGATTGTCTTATAGAAGGAGTTCAGGAATATCAGGGTCTTTCATTTACATCAGAACTTATGAATTGAGACCAAGAAAAAAAATTGATCTCCCAAATATTAAAATGCGTACATACAGCTGTTATAAAAAGTGGTACATTAGGCATGAAATATTCTGTGATGTTTGTGAGATGATCAATAAAATTTACGATTTTGTAGTGTAAGTTAGAAGGTTTAAGATAATATAGTATAGTTATATATAGGATAATATAGATAATATAGTATGAGGCATATGGAACTCTGGCTCATGAACAACTCTTCTGATTAGATACGTATGAAACTTAGACTCATGCACAACACTTTTGAATTGATATGTATGGACATCTGGTTATGTACAACTCTTATGAATAAAAAGCCATTTGAAAATGCAGCTACCAAATATTCGAATGTATGCAAGAAGAATACCATATGGCAAAATAAAAAATTGTCTCATCATTTATTATTTATAATGACCTATTTAAACGTTCGATTGGTTTTAATTAATAATATTGTTATTAATAACATTGATTCGTTAAAATATCTTTCAGTATTTATAAAATATTTTAACATATATCTATAAAAATGTTCTTTAATAATTTTATTTCTTAAAAAAAGTATTTTCTTCAGGTTATTATTCATATCTCTTCTTTCTTTATCTTTTATAAGTTCCTTTTTAAGTTTCTGGAATTATCCATAATTTATTATTAATAAGGGCTTATTTAAAATTTAATTTACTTTAAATAATTATAATCTTTTATTAATAATATTTAATTAATATGACCAAAAACAATCTTTTCTCTCATATCTATAAAAAGGTACTACAATAGTTTTATTTTTATAATAGTTTTTGTTTTTCTCTTTTAATTTTATTTCATAGGGTTTTTTAATATTGTTCAACACAGAATCAAAGAAATTTACTGAAATCCTTAAATGAAAATTACTTGGGATATCAGTTAAAAATTTTTTTAATAATTTTTATACTTAATATACCATTATTTATAATAAAAGAATATACTTCAACCATTATTTTGAATTAATACAGAAATACTTTTTTCCAAATTTTAATTTTATTTCATTTTTTTGAAGATTTTAGTTTTATTTTATGATTATTGATTGGACATTTTAAACAGAGATTAAAAGAAATTTACTAAAAAACATATACAAAATTAGACTGGTTTTTAATTGATCAAATGTTTATATAATTTTGAATCTGTTTCATAAACTTTATTCTATGTTTAAGAATATATTTTAGACATTTACATTAATTCAAAAATATTTCATTTTCAATATTTTTTTAGATTTTAATTTCCATTTATTTATTCAGATTTTAGTTTTAATACATTTTTTTCAGATTTTAGTTTTCTTTCATATTTTGCAGATTTTTGTTTTCCTTCATGGTTATTGATCAGACATTTTATACACATATTTAAAGAAATTTAATAAAATCCATATGTTAATTTAAGCTGGTCATTAATTGATCATATGTTTAAATAATTTGCAATCTTTTTTAACCATTTACAACAATTAAAAATATTTGCATTTCAATATCTTTTTCAGATTTTAGTTTTATTTCATTTTTGTTTTCAGATTTTAGTTTTATTTCCTTTTTTACAAATGTTTAATTTCGCTTTTTTGAGATTTTTATTTTATTTCATTGTTTCAATTAGGCATTTTCAACAGAGAATAAAACATTTTTTTAAAATCTTTTAATTAAATTAATTGGAACGTGAATTAAAAAAAACAATTTTTAATATACTCATTAAATTATTTTTATGCTTAAGAAATAAGTTTCAACCATTTACAATAATTAAAAAGTATTTTTATTTTAATTTTTTTTCTTCAGATTATAGTTTTATTCCATGGCTATTTCAATTTGGCATTCTCAACATCGATTAAAAGAAACTTATTAAATTCTATAAATTCAATAAATCTCTGCATTAATTCAATAAATGTTTGAATACCTTTCAATTTACATAATATGTTTATATTTATACCTAAGAAATCTATTTAAAAAATTTACAGTACTTTAAAAATGTTTTTATTTTCAAAAAAATGTATATAATATTTTAAAATAGAAATTGGGAAGAAATTCAAGATGTACTTCTTCAATCTAACTAGATATGTATCTATTCTATCTAGATATCTCTCACCACTTCAACTACAACAACAACAAAAAATAAAGATACAAAAATTTGCTACAACTAAATCCTGAATACCTTCAAGATAACATATTATATGCAGGCGGACACAAAACCTGGACATGTAAGACTTTTTTATACATCAAACACTGAAAGAAAAAAAAATCCTGGAATCTTTCGAAATCTATCTAAACTATCTCTACTTCCCCCAAAAGCGGGTACCTCGGCAACTTCTACGAAGAATCTACGAGCGAAGACTGCGCAAATAGTTACCAGGAATGCCCAGCGTCGGATCTAAGCCGCTTCTTTCATATTTTTCTATCTTGGAGAAAAATCATTCAAAGTGGTTTTGCTCGTATGTATGGGTTATGATGGGTATGCATAACGCTCGTTCCGGCTTATCTGAATTCACGTGACGGAATTCGAGATGTCCTTTAAGGAATATTGAAGAAGGAATCTTGAGGATATCTTTTTTTTATTTATTTATCAAGGAAATATGATTTTCCTAAAAGGATCAAAGAGGATTAAACGCGTAAACGGGCCGTTGTGAAATAAGCCTATGTAAATTCAGAGCTGGAAATTTTTGAGAATAAATATTTTTAAGAAATTGCTTGTCGTCTGCGAATTTAATTTGCAAAAGAGGAAAGTTTTAAAATGCTTTGATATTAGTCATTATGAAAATGTATTCGTTATTTTAATATAATTAAAACAATTGTGAATGCTTGAAAGTTTATAAAAATAGTATTCCTTTATAATTAAAACAATTATGAATGCTTGAAAGTTTATAAAAAATGCATTCCTTTATAATTCCTTGTATTATCATAATCTTAGGATATTCAGTTATAAATTATCATCTTATTGAAATATGTAATTTAAAGGTTATTTGGTTATTTTCATATACATATATCATAATGTCTATCAAGATATCTTCATATTATAAGGATTATCATCATACTGAATTATAATGATTATTTTCATATTGAATTTTAATGATTATCTTCATACTGAATTATAATGATTATCCTCATACTGAATTTTAATGATTATCATCATACTGAATTATAATGATTATCCTCATATAGAATTTTCATGGTTATCATCATATTGAATAACAGTGATTATCATTATATTAAATTATTGTAATTATCATCAAATAGATATATAGTGATTATTATCATATGAATTATAGTGATTATTATCATATGAATTATAGTGATTATTATCATATTAAATTATAGTGATTATTATCATATTGAATTGTAGGGATTATCATATGAATTATAGTCATTATTATCATATTGAATTGTAGCCCTTATCATCACATTTTAAATTATAGTAATTATTATCTTTTTGAATTATAATGATTATCATCATACTGAATTAAAGTTATTATGATGTTTGGATCTCAGATGAAAATTTACATAATAATTTTGAAAGAAGGAATGTTGACTGAATTTATTAGCTAAAACATTAAAATAAGCTTTTTTATCTTTTATGAATAAAAATTTAGAGTTCTTTTTAGTTAACGTGCAGTTAGATTACTACCATTTTTAATCATTATTTTAAACTCATCTTTTTGAAGTTATCATATCAATTTCCAATTATTCATCATTTGATCATTACGAAACTCAATTGTATTCTGGTGCCGGAGTACTGGTACAGGATTAGAGCTTCTTTCCCTTAATCTGAGCGTCCCGGGTTCGCGCCCTGGTTCGGGCATGCCTGCTCTTCCTCCATGTTCTGTGAGATGTGTGAATGAGCCCTCCCCCTCTAAAAAGGGGTTGAACAAGCGAATGTGAATGTGGACATGCCATGATCATGATCATTATATTCCGATGTTGATGAAGAGCCCGGTAAAAATGTGGATTGAATATAGCAATTAAATTCAAAGAAAATGATGCTTAACATCCATAGCAGAAACGCTTGAAGCATAAAAATATATAATTTAGAGTAGGACATTTTTCTTATTCAATTAAATGGGTTAACATTTGTGGTTTAGAATTATTATTTTCACTTCTTTGTAAGTAAAAATACATCTTCTGAAGTTTTTATATTAAGGAAAAAAAATTATAAAATTATATGTGAAATTTTGTTTTTCAGCTTGTTTAACTATTAGAGTGTTTCATTTGCATTTTTATTATATATTGAAATAATAAAATATTTATATGGGGCTTACCATTTTATCTACTCAATATATAATCAATCCGAAGAAAATAAATCTGGTTTTAATATAAGAATTAAGACTATTCAAAGGCTACTTACATGCAAAACTGTCAATGACTTTTGCAATAGAGTTTTCAGTATAAAAACTATTGCATAGTTTAATTAGTTTAGTTAATGACATTAATAGTTATATGATAATTTTAGGTGATGAAATATCATGGTTTATTTTGGATATTAACATGTTGCTTTAAAATGATTTTGTCTGTGTGTTTCTATATTTTTGTAGAATTACTTAAGACGACATTTGAATTGAAAATTTGGAAATAATCAAGTTATTAATATCACATTACTCCAAGGTAAATAAATAAATAATTCTTAAAAATATTTTCAATATAATTGAACAAATATCTAATTTATTATTGTAAACTGACTGTTAGAATATCTGCTGTAATAATGATTACATTGATGAAGAAAAACGATATCTACTGTTTTAATTTTTTAAAAACTTAAAGAAGAATACAATGAGTTGATTTAGTCAAAGGGTAGTAGAGAACCATCTTCAGTATCAAATAAAATTTGCAAATACTTATAATAAAATTCACAGGATGGTGCCACGGAATTTCGTATCTTTCTATGAATAAGTTAGGCACGTTTTGGTACGAAGAAACATTAAAAGTATTTATGAACATAATTCAGATTTTTTCTGCCGTTTTTGAAAGGTGTTCATATTTTTTAATATCTTATAAAATTATTTTGAAAACGTTTAGATCTTAACTAGGTTTCTCCATTTGGTAACATTATATATAATTTGATAAACATGTCATTTTACAAAAATTAAAATTTCAAATCCATTCCTTCACATAAGAATAGTTTAAACATTTGCATTGATATTTGTGCTAGCCAAAATAAATGATAAATCTTTCATAAATGAAATGTATAGTCTACAATATTATATATATATATATAAATAATAAATTTTGTTATTTAGAATTATCTAAACATAGCAATGTTGATCGTAATGTTTTATGCAAACAATTATCTTATTTCTTATCGAATGTCTACTGTGTCATTGGAATCTTTCTTTTCCCAAAGACCAAGCAGAATTCGTAGCTATACATCAAAACTTGCTCTTCACCACAAAATACCCTTCAAACTTCCAGACAAACATCAAGATGACATCAACTTGCAGTTACAACCAAAGCATACCAAAATAAATTTGATATTCGCCATTCAGAACCAGATATATCTCTTAACATATATCCTAAACAAAGTGATTTAACCACTTTATTTTCGCTACTAATGTCAGTCCTCCAATGTCCATTGATTTTATTCATGAATAAAATGAATGAGATTTCGTATTTCACATGCATATGTAATAAATTTTACTGTTCTGAACTGAAGCAAACAGTATTGATCTTACACATTTTAAATGAACAATTATTACTTTTCCTTTGGAATTTCCAAAGCTCTACTGGCATATTTCTTCCCTTGAAGATAAACCTCAGCTTCCAAACATACATCAAGACGACACCAACTTGCAGTTACAACCAACGCAAACCGTAAGAATTTCGATATTTGACATTCAGAACAAGATGTATCTTTCAGCCTATATCCTAAACAAAGTGACTTAACCAATTTATTTTCACTCATAATGTCATTCCTCTCATGCCCAATGATATTTTTTCATGAATGAAATAAATGAGATTTCATATTTCATATGCAATAAATTTTACTGTGCTGAACCGAAGCAAACAGTATCGATCTTACTCATTTTGAACCAGCAATTATTCTCTTTCCTTCGGAATTTCCAAAGTTCCACTGGCATATTTCTTCCCCTGAAGAAAAACCACAACCCCCAAACATGCATCAAGACGACACCAACTTACAAATTCAACTGAAGCAGGCGAAAAAGACTTTGGTATTCCACATTCGCAACGAGATATATCTCGCAACATGACATCCCCTAAACAAATTGGCTTATCCTCTTTATTTTCACACCTAATGTCAGTCCTTTCACGTCCAGCGCTCCATAATTCCGATAAATACATGACTTTGGACCTCTCTTCGCCGGGGTAGTTAGAGCTAAACCCATGACAGTTGTTCGATAGCGAAGATTGGGGTTCTGCAGACACTGGCCGGGACAGAGCTCACAAAAATCAATGGCAAGTTTTCTTCGGACTGTAGAATGCTGCTTACTACGTTATTGGACAATTCGATCATACCAAAGGGATGTTTGTTGCTGAAGTTGATGTCGTTATGCCCAGCGAGGGCTGAGAAAGGGGTGTTTATTGACTTGAGGAATGTGCTTTTCGTCGAAAGGATAATTTCCTATGATGGCCATTGGGTTTGTGTCGATTTTCCGCACTGGGGATTTTAAATATTTATTGCCTTTAGCTCCAACATTTATCATTATTTTTTTCTCTGTGGTATACACTTGAGTCGTCTTTAAATTTATATCAGCCGTTACATGCTGCTATTTGCTAAAGAAAGTATTAAAAATATCAGATAAAAGCAGCGTCTTATATAATATAGTCATAGTAAATCAATTTACTTTTGTATGATTTATATGGCTTGACATTTTTAAGGTACTCACAAGCAATCTGATTTTTTTTTATTCGTTCTAAAATATAGAATTTGCCACTGAAAACGACATATAATGGTTCAAACCAATGTGATATAGTGCTGGTAGTCAATTTCCTTTTGTATAATATATTGGAGTCCAGACTTTTAAATTTTTATTAATTTTGACAGAGTTAACTTACTTCTGGCTAGACTGCATTGTATATTAAATAGCCTTTATTGATTTTGTATGATTAAATTTTTAGTTCTTTATTTATCACTGTCAAAAAGTTTGTTCTAAAATATTGATTTTAACTTTCAAATTGAGTTTCGTATATGAAAGAA
>JAPMOQ010039656.1:598601-623496 GCA_026543055.1 Argiope trifasciata
TACCTTCTTGCAATATATTCTATGTACATTTCTTTCTTGCTAGTTTACTTTGTAGGTGAAATTCTGTATAAATTCCTATACATTCGAAGGAACATAACAAACTTCATCCCAAATCAAAATATTTCTTCCAAACTAAAGTATATTCTTCTATACCAAACATCTGCTTTCAAACGCTCCATAAAAGCAAACCCCCTTTTTGAGCAAATATATTTCGATTCGTGACTTTGCCTTAATATCCAACATTTTTTTTTTTAAATATTTTCATAGTTCAGTTTTTTTTTCTTCCACGATCGATGCCATCGAAAGCAAGCAATGAAATGGTTGTTACATAGAATAAATTTTCCTCAGAATGAAAAGAACAGTCGGTATTGCACAAATAACCTTAAAAAAAGAACAAAAACTGAAACTAAAAGTATTCGAAGGGGAAGCAAAATGGAGGAATTTATGAAAGCCAGTTTTCCAAATATTTTCATCCAACTCGACGTTTCAGAGTCTCTGAGAAGTTCTGATGGAAGAGTTTTATGATTTTTTAATAACGATCTCGGATCTTTTTGGGGGAAGTTAAAGGATGAGCATCGTTCTTATAGAGGATATAGATCGGGAAAGGATGGTAAACATTCCAATTTACGTCAAGATATGCCGTGAAGATGTAAATATAGTTTAAGAATATTTGAAACGGGGTCTGATCTTTAAGGTCTAACTTTAATTTTTAAAAGAAAATTTAAGCGGCGATTTCTTTGAAGATTTTACGCACAGACGTATTTTGCTGAGTAGTGTTTATCTTCAATAAATTTTCTGAATTTGGCCGTTTCTTGAATTTTCATTTCCAAATATAACGAATTTTTGAGAAAAAACATTTATATTATGTTTTGATATCGTTGGTATTATTTGTGCATATGTTTTTATTCAGACTTTTTTGATAATTTATACATGTTCATATTATCCTAAAATGGGCTGGCTGAAAAACGATAAATTTCGTTTTTGGATCTCTTCTATGTTTGAAAAATTAATGTAATATAATTGACTTTTTACGCATTTTCTTCAGTCACGGTTCCTTAATTCATCCTTCAGAACGTAAAAAACAATAACATTTCCATAGAATTATGTTTCCATGTGTATATTTTTGTAAAATAAAATAATTTTATGAATACATTTAACCGTAAAATTTGATCACTAATCATATTAGATCAATTTTGATTGTTGATCTGTTAGATTAGATCAATAATAAAAAAACTACAAACATTTTGTAATTTTTATTAAAAATTTATATTTATGAATCTAACTGAAAAATCTACTAATATATTTAGAGAGAGCTAATGCTGCCACTACTGAAACACAGATGAACTTAACCAAATTAGTTAAAATATTAAGTTAATATAAGCAAAAGAATAAAAAATAATAATAAAAATAATTATGAATCCATCCTAAAGACTTTCAGAAGCTTATCCTCAGACAGGAACTCAAACAAGGTTGTTTTTTTTTCTGTGAGGGAGTTTTTTTTCGTCCAACAATATTGACTTCCCGTGAACCAAAATTCCCTTGAAATTGGGACCTTAGACATAAATCAGTGTTCACAGAAATGAAACAATAAATTAAAAACCTTCAGTTAATGAGCAAAAATAAAACAGCACCACACAAACAATCAGGGTTCACTCACAAACCAAAATATCTTTAAAACAAAAAGGAAAAAACGTACCATCAGCAGATAAAACTTCAAATTACTCTAACAACAAAAAGGCTTTAAGCCACGCTATATCGAGGCTTCCCTGTCCACTTATGCATCTGCAGTATCGTTCCCCGTAAAGTACTTGGTCATTTTAAGTAATAATTGGGAGGGGAAGCTCATCTTGGCTCCCTACTTGAAGGTGACCTTTGAATAAGTCTTCAAGTCATATGCGTAATTTCTTTTTTGATTCATTTGATTTTATTAACTAAATGTTTTTGCCTGTAGTAGTAAAACTTCAGATTACTCTACAAAAAAAAAAGAATCAAGCCATGCTAATCTGAGTCTTCCCTCGTCCATAGTTGCATCTGCAGTATCGCTCTCCATAAAGTGCTTGGTCATTCTAAGTAATAATTAAGAGAGGGGGGCATCTTGAATCCCTGCCTGAAGGTGAGCAAGTCTTCAGGTTGGATTCATAATTTCTTTTTTTTGATTTTATTAACTAATTATTTTTACCAATTTGGTTAGATTAGATCAATAATATTCTTAGATGAATAACCTTAATTTGACCTTAAATTATAGCTGCTTTGAAGATATTATTTAAAACCTTTTCAATCCTGCATTGTTTTATCAAGGGTTAAGTGTAAAAACTTATGGTTTACCAAAGTTTCCTTCCGCCAGATGTTCACTTTTAAATTTGCTATAACAATTAAATATCATTTCTTAACATAATAATGTTTAAATAAATTTTTCTGAATTAACAGTACGTAATTTTTAGCTTAATATATGATAAAATTGAAAACAGATCGTTTCAATTGTTATGATCGTCAAAATGTTACATCGTTGATCGTCAAAATGTTACATCAAAATAATTATCGAACATTTCAATTATTAAGAATTATCTATAACGTGTTGTATAAACTAAATACATTTATGTAATTGAATACGCAATTTTTGGCGCTATAGGTTTTTTCATGTATTTGTATATGTCTATGTGTATGTATTACAAGTATTTAGATACATTATTACAGGTTTTTTTATGTTTAAGAATTTTTTAATTCTTTTTGCTCCCATTAATAAGCTCTTTTATTTCTTTGCAGGTAAGAAGAGTTGTATTTAAATATTAGTTGGAGTATATCAAGTAAGATTTTTTTTTTAATAATTTTAAACGATGTTTCATTTTTATGCAGTATTTTATTTTTGAAACTTATGTACAGGTTATTACTGCAAATGATGGACTTAAAACATTTTTCTTAAAGAACAAGATAAAAAAAAGGTAATTCGTCATGTTATAGGTGATTAAGTCACATGTCATTGACAAGCCCGCTGACGAATTCAATGATTTTAAAACTAGTTTTAGTGTCTCTTATTTCAGTAGCGCCATCTAGGGCCAAGAGTACGTCATAGCTACTCATGCGTCCAAGACCTTTCACCGGGTGGAACTTCATTCATGTATTTCATTCACTCATCCACATGTTAGATCTGAATCAGCGAATGATAATCTCTGAACCACTACCTCCTATGGTATTTTCTCGTGAACATATAAATCTGTCGTAGTCATGGAGACCGCGACAGATTTATATGGTCGCCAGCCACCAGGTAGACCGGAAGTCTTTGCTCAGTGGGTTTCGAACTCACGATGTAAGGCATGTTAATCCAAATCCATACCAATCAGGCTATAAACGGATTTGAGATATGGAATATTGCAAAAAGCGTACACACGTCAACAAAGAGTCAAAACAATGAATTACAAAAATTGCATTTGATGTAATATTACAATGAATAAAACATACCATCACTTAAAAGAATTTAAATAAAATTGTGGTTCACAAATTAGCATTCTTTTAAGTAAAAGAGTTAGAAAATTTTCTTTTTATCGTCGTCTACCAAAATTGCATTATTATCATGCAATCTGTGTACCAAATTAGGCATATTTAAATCTTAGATAATATATATTCATTAACTTTTATTTAATCAACATCTATCAAAACAGTGCAAATTGTATTTAGTTTCCATTTAAATTCTTTCACAAAACTGCAGATAAAATCCTAATCCAGATACACCTTGTTTAAAATTGTCTGAGTGACAAATTATTGCATTAATAAAAGAACAAAAAAGTTAGAACAACATTTCTGCAAATTTGAAATAGTCCAAAACTATTCATTAGTTCTATCCACCGATCAAAAACATAAATCATAATTTGTGACATTATCTGACACAAAGAAAAACAACACAATGAAAAATCCGCTCATTTGCCTTTGGAAAGGTCATAAATAAGTAATTTAACACCGAATGATTAAATGTTTTCTGCTTTCTTCAGTTAATAGGAGAGTAATTATACATTCAGAATAGGATATTCTTATCAGTAATTGCGAATAATTATAAGATTGTTTCTTGAAGACACACCCTTGGAACTTGGAACAGCCAAGGCGCTTTCACAGTATCAGTACGAATGGAAGTGCGTGTATATTGATACGAGAGAGATTTGTCATTCGTGAGTAAGTTTGGGCTTGTCTTGCTTCACCCTAATGGAAGCGAAGTGGGTAAGAAATGAACCCAAGGGTAAAGTGGATGTATATATGATAGGAACCAAAATGAAAATTAAGCTGTTGAGCTGTTGACCACACCGCAAATAATCAAAAAATATTTAGTCATTGTGAATTGGTGAAAGTGTTTCTATATTAAAGTCAAAGAGTCTTTAGTGTGAAATTCGAATCCATCAAATATTCACTCTATTAGATAGGATGGTGTACTTTATATCTATCAGGTTATGTTATATGTTATACATAATAAATAGTTCAAAAATTTAGTATATCATTGTTGGATAATAGCAAAATGCCTGTTTTGTAATAATATAATAAAGAATTCTAACAAATTCACCCAAATATTTTTAATTTTTTAAAAAAAATTCATTTTTATACTTGCATAGCACTTTTTATCTTTTGTGTTGTGCACTGTTTCACTGTCTTCCATCTTCATTAAATGACACTATTGTAATTTCACTTGCATAATTTTGAAGTTTTATATTTCATACAGTCTTATGTTGATATCATAGATTTTATATTCAATTGTCTTTAATATTCTGCTTTCATTTTACCATTTGCTTGGCGCAGTATAACCAGGTATTGTTCTTGTGCCATAAAACCCCAAACAAACAAATAAACTAAGGTTGGCTCTACCAAATTTCTACTATATAAGCAAATATATTTCAGAATAGATTCAAATAAAAAAGGCACTGTAAATGAAAAAAATAATTATTATTATTATTTAATGATGAACTGGTTAAACCTCATAGATAGTTAAATTTTGGATTAGAGAATACCAGAAAAAATTAGGTTGTTTTGAAAATTGCCAATATTGGATTATAGCAAAATGCCAATTTTGGGACATAAGATTCTCGAATTCTAAAGTCTATGTTACCAAAGTTCTTCTTTGTATGCAAATATAGTGTTTACTACATTGATACAGAAGATGAATTGTTATTAAAACAGCTATTATATCTCATAAAATGGTGATCTGGTTAGCGTTACCGGATAGATCTGGTTTGGATTAGAGACTACAAGAAGAAATTTAATAGGTTTCAAAATTGCCAACATTGGACAATAGCAAAATGTCGGTTGTGAGAAAAAAAAACATTATAAATCTGATTCATTAAATTTCTTCTTTGTAAGTAAATATAGGGCTGACTGCGTTCCTACAGAAAATGCTTTTAACTACAATTATTTTTCAAAAAATTGCTAATAGCAGAATGCAGGTTTTGTGAAAGAAAAAATGCATAAATTCTAAATCCTATACTACCAAATATATTCTGTGAAACAAATATAGTGTTGATTGCATTTATACAGAAGATGCAATCATATTTCAATTAGTTTTTAATTATTAGATAAACATCAATTATATTTCAAAAAAATTGTAGTTTAGCTGGAGTTGAGGAATAGTTCCGGTTGGGGTAAAAGAATAACAAAAGAAACCCGATTGTTTGCAAAATTGAAAATATTGGAAAATAGCTGAATCCTGGTTTTCTGATATATTTCCTGATTTCTAAGGCTGACTCTACCAAGTTTCTTATTTGTAAGCAAATACAGTGTTGATTACCAGAGAACCTTCTGGTAGAAGTTTAATAAGCCAGATAACATACTCAAGATTGAGCGGCCACTTTTGCCTTGTGGTCCTGTTATTTGGCCACGAAGCATGGAATCACGAGTACGATACTATAAAATCGTGATGGCAATAGTAACTATCTCAGAACTACTCAGAATTTTCCAAAATTCAGTTTGCCAGGAGGCTTCGCGCTCAATGTGACTGGGTAATACTACAGCTGCAAAATTCTTAGAAATTTTGCAAACAAAATATAGAGAAGAACTAGTACCCAAGATTCAGAGATAAAGGTCGAAGTTTTGAAGAATCATTTTTGTTTCAGCTTCCAGCCAATCTATATCAATAAAAATGAGTGCTGTCTGTATGTTTCTCATGCGCTGAAATACTGCTCATCCGATTGTGATGAAACTTTGGATACTTATTATTTGCACTTATTTGTTTCTTCTGAAGATAGAAAAACAAAAGCAAAAAAAAAATTATTCCAACCCTAAAGTCTTGAATAATAAAATTTTTAGAAAATAGAATTAATATCATTTACGCTTCTACTTTATACATTACACAATTTCAATCAATGTATTCAGTTCCGATATGAAAATAAATATTATTCTTTCTATCATTCCTAATTAAATAAGACAGCTTATTTTAAATTCCAAATGATATTTCCAGAATTATTCTCTCATTTTTGGGTTATAACCTTCATTTACTTGTGAATTAACTGGTCGAACAGACAATCAACTCAATAACAGTTTTGGTCCGAAACTTAATACAATATTTTTCCTACAAACGTTGAAATTATATTTTAAATTTCACTATTCAATGTTCTGAATTTCTAATTTGTCTTAATCTCGTACAAATGTCAAATTTCTCTTTTATTGTTATTACATAAAATTTAACAGAAATTTAGTAATTATATCCAGATTTCTGAACATTTTTATGTCATGTGTTTGAAAATAAAAAAAAAAAAAACGCCTGAAAAAATTAAATTATTTTTTTAAATTAAAGAAGTTTCTAGGTTGAAGATTTCATTAAAATATCAAATTAGAATTTTTTCGACATCCATTCGATTTTAATTTTAACTCTCACAAACTTTCCAACAACTATCAAAATATCCCTTTCTATACGATATTATATACACGAAAATAAATGGAAAAAAAAAACCCAATACAATTACCTGAATGAATATGAATACCAATTTATTCAATCTCTTTTAAATCATATATTTTTAGTTCATATTTAAAAATAATTTAGATGCATTTACTTTAATTTGTTTTCCTCAGATAATTAAGATACGTAAATAAGACTCCGAAACTTCATTCCCTTAAATTAATTGATTGTCAATTCGTAATTCAAGAATCACAACAACTTCGCAAAATATGAATAAAATAATTCTCATTACGAGCACCAATTATAAAATCTAATCAAAATTTAGTGAAATCCAATTATAAAATTCTCTGAGTCAATTTTATCTGCTAAAAGAACGAATGAAACGCAGCTGCAAATAAAAAACAGCAAACGATTTTTTATTCCACGACGAAAAGTGTCAAATTATGCCCAAAAAGTATAATTATTGCACTTCGACGTAAACAATTAGAACGTGTGATGCTATCCGTCAGTAATTAGAGCTCATTTTGACTCATTATACCTAATTTTTATCTTAAACAAAAAAAAAGAGCATCACTAATAACGTAAGTAATTTCTCGCTTATAAAAAAAATGTTGTAGAAATCATTTTTGAAAGGTAGTGTTACATAACAGAAATTTTTATCACGTTTTCTTTCAGACTGATCTATTTATTATTTTGTATCTAATTATTGGTTATTAGGGTGTTTTGTTCGATGTTTTTAGACGCAATTGTTAAAGATATGGTGTAGAGATAGTTGGTAATTGCACGAATTAAGAAGAATCAATCATAAACTGCTGAACCGAAGATATTATTACGTTTTGAGACTGCTTTTTCTTTAGTGACTAGTTACTGCACAGATAAAAGAACTATGAATAATAAAATATTTCCTGGGTATTTTGAATTTAATAATGTGGAAAAAATTCGACTGGCTCTAGCAACGGTATACATTTTTTAATATAAGAACATATGATGTATTTTTGATATATTTGTCTGAGATTCTCTTTCTAAACTTTGATATATTATTCTCTTATTAAAAATATAATTATTATTAGTAATTATTAATAACTAGTACCTAAAAGATCCAGCCTCAATGCTTTTTTATCACATGAGAATATAATATTGTTTGAGGTTGCTGAAGCCTCGAAATGAGTAGGCAACAAAATGGCGATATATCGATTTTGAGGCATCAATTTTTCACTTTTAGGGTTACTTGAAAATAATGCAGGAATTTGTCACATTTGGTAATTTATCGCTTAGTAAAATTACAACTTGATTTCCAAATTAGTACTTCTCTGAATTCTGACGATTTGTCTTAATTAATTTAAGTCATTAATCAGTTTAAACCTGTTCGAAACAATGATGAGACTATCAAAGTACGCATGATTCGATATTATATATATACACACACAGAGAGGAAGGTGGGGGGATAGAGATCGAAAGAGATGTCTCGCGACTGTTTCAAACCGGTTTAAACTGATTAATAACTTAAATTAATAAAAAGAAATACAGACTGAAAAAGTAATAATGTTCTCACATGATAACTTGAATAACTCATTTCGATCGTAGATTTCATTTCGTTTATTTATTGCAAAATTCTTTTTATCTAGAACAAAATATGTAAATTCGAATCACGTACTAATTGCATTTGAATATTTTTTAGCCTTACCTGAATATCTAACAACCTTACCTATATCTGAATATCCTTACCTATATCTGAAACACCTAAATGAATAAATAAAAAAATATGATTGCACCTAGTTTAAAATTTTATTCTTAGCGATATTATGTAATCAATTATACATTTTATCTGTCGTTACTTATAGTTTTGAACTTGAACTGAGTTTTACCATGTTGAAACTGGGTCTTAACACAATGCAAGTGTTTCAAAAATTTTAAATAAGCATTTTTATAAAAAAATGATCTATCTATACATTAATCTGTAAAATAAAAGAGTAAAAACCCAACATTTGCTCATTTCTTTGACCTTGGTAATACAGTGATATATAGAAATATATGGGCTGGTGGATTCGAAATATGCAAGGAGGAATTATTGTAAATGTGGAAAAAGTTTATCTCCAGATTTTGACAAACATAACATTTCAAACTTTCCTATGTCCCCCTCCCCAAAAAAAAACTCATTTCTGGAGTTATATAGATGTATATGCATTATATACATGTATATAATTATATATATATGTATGTAAATGTATATCTGGAAAATGGTCGCTCAAGTATATTTTATTCTAGATAGATGAAGTTTCATATATGTACACAAAATTATATTTGTAAATTGCTGTCAAATTTTGAAAGCAACTCATTCAGAAGTAATCTTCTGTCCTGCTGTCCTAATAAATGTTAAGACGATAACTACGAAATTGAGAAATCTTGTGAAAACAAACTTAACAATTGATCAACAGTTTCATACTGTTACAAGCCCGTGGAAGCCTTAGTAGCCTTATTTCTATACCTCGGTTTACGGTTGGAACTCCACCGGTCAAAGATCTTCGTGTGTGGTAGTGGCTGGAGAACGTATAAATCTGGTCACAAATTCCTCCAGGTCGAGAGAAAACCCAGTAAGGGACTGGTTCAGAGACACTCGTGTGCTGATTCAGGTCTAAATTATGATCCGTGGATGAGAGAATGAAATGTATGAATGCAGTCTGCTCTGTAAAAAAGTTGTAACACGTTAGTAGCAAACTCGTACTCTTGGTCCTAGATGGCGCAACTGAAAAACAAGTGATGTAAAAAATTCGGATTAAATCACAATAACTCTTTAGTCATCGGATTTGCCCATGACAAGTGCCATTAGAAATGTCAGCAGTATTGTACATATATGTAATGTTGATTCCTAATATGGTTAATTCATTCACTGGATAGGATGTTTTATTAACAGTTTCATTGGATGCTCATCAGATGCCGGTTCTGGCGAGCCCGCGGATTCTCCCGGCTTGGCGAGTCGGCGATGAATTTGGTGACAAAATTAGCTCTGGCATCATTGTCAG
Source organism: Argiope trifasciata (assembly GCA_026543055.1). Classification (NCBI taxonomy): domain Eukaryota; kingdom Metazoa; phylum Arthropoda; class Arachnida; order Araneae; family Araneidae; genus Argiope; species Argiope trifasciata. Next base: position 608,487 of record JAPMOQ010039656.1, read on the forward strand.
ACATTTATTCAACATTATTAAAATGTTAATATTCCCACATTAATTTAAATATCTTGTCGTGCTGTTTGAGAATAATAAAAAGTACAAATTCGGGATTGTCCTTAGCAATGTTCAACTCTGGCTGGATAATGAGAGTGACTCTTGAATTGGCACCCTCATCTCCACACCATTAGTAAGATATATGGCCTATCCAAAATACTTTAAATGTAAATTGTTTTGAATCAGGTTTAAAACTTAAAATCATATAGTCTCATATAAAATCATGTAAAAAAACGTAGGAACTGGAAATTTACTACTAGGTCATAGGAGCCCTATTTTTATGTTTAAAATCCTGCTGTCTATGTTTCTATCTGTAACATGAATTCAGAAAGTACTAATTATTACCGCCATATAAATAAAATAGATATCAGTTTATTATAGGTATTTATAAAAATGCTTAAGTACAAGAAAAAAGTAAATATGTAAGAAAGGGCTACCCCGTAAAAATAAATAGAAGTTTACAAATAAATGATTTCATTATTTAGTATTAATAATATAATCAATAATTAATATTTTTAAAATTTATTGTCGTAAATATTAATAATGATTTAAACATTAATATTTCAAAAGCATTAAAATTTTGAAAATATTTAATTAAATTAAATTAATATTAATTAAATTCAAATGGAAATATTTCATCAGATATTAATATTTTTTTTTCTGTAAAAAGCATTCCCTTTTCTATAAACATGTGTTTTCGTACTTAGCATATAAATTTGCCTATTAACTAAAATTAAATTGTCAGCAGATTAACTTAAGCACAAAAAAAGAATAAAATTATACTTTACATTATTTTTAATAACATAATAAAAATATTTTCTCCTCGAAAATATTTTTATTATGAAAAAATGATATCTCCATTTAAAATTTAATTCATTTTTTTCACTACATATTTTTTATCATTTTAATTGAAACAGAAACAAAATTTTAATAAAATGTCAACCTTATGAAAAATAGAGGAGTTGAAAAATAATTCTTTCCAAATTTTATTTATATTTCACAAAAATAAAAATATTGTCTGAAATTATTTTTGACACAAAAAATAAAGATGGTACTGCATTTTTTCCTAAAGAATTTTAGTGTCTCATAAAAATATGTATATTAATTTAATTATTTAAGATTTAAAAATTTTCATGTTTACTTCCCAGTGATGAAATGAAAGCAATAAAAAATGATTATGTTGACAGGATTTTTTTCCATACTTTTACCATGACATTTTCTTTTTACAATCATTTTATAAATATCTATTTTCTTTACGTAAAGTTACTTAATGCAATATAACTAACATTAATTGTTTCAAAGGATTAGGTACCGAATATATTTTAATATTTATATATATTTTGTTAGACAAAATATTAAATCATATTTGAAAGATTGTTAAAATATTAAGAAATGATATTGTTACAATCCTGTAATGTTACTTCCCAGCATGGTTAGTTCAATCACAGGAAAGACTGTTTTACGATCAGTTTTGTTGGATTCTGGTCAGGTACCAAATCATTCATCTCTGGGTTTGGCTACAAACTTGGAAACTTGGCGATGAATTTGGCGACTTTTGAATCAAACATTACTGGAAACATCGATTATTTAGCTAATTGGAACCAATATAAGTCTGGATTGTTCAGAATTTTCTTGGCCTGGCTCCTAAGAATTATAAAAGGCTGGCAGAATCAATCAGAAATCTATCAGAGTCGTAGATAAGTATTGTGTCACCTAGAGGATAACGAATCAGCGGAAAAGAAGCGTAGTTTGGAAATCGAGTGATTGTTGCACTGAACTATGTGCCGAATTATGGCGTTCATTGTGGAAGCTGCATCGTTTTGAGTGTGGAGTAACCAGTCGTGTAGTAGTGTGTTAGCAACTAGATACAAGTAAAGTGTGAACACAGAGGAGAATTACAGACGTTTGGTGAGAGAACATATTGGGTCGTTCGGAAAGTAATTTCGTTTTTTCCTGACAAAGGATTTAATTGCATTTTTCGCACCCAATTTCATACTTAGACCGCAAAATCATTTTATGTTTTAAGAGCTGATATAGCAAGGCTTGAGTGTGAAAAAGTGCAGCTGATTCTTCGCAGTAGTTTTTGGATGGTGCCCTTTTAAATATGGAGAGCAATAAACAGCATTTTCGTCATTTTTTTCTTTTTTGCTATATAAAAGGTAAAAATGCTGTTCAAGCCAGAAATAAATTAGCCAATATGTGTGGAGAAGATGTGTTAACAGTACATCAGTACCAGAACTGATTTGCAAAATTTTTCCTTCAAATGAGGAGGCCAAAAACCACCTCGATCAGTTTTTTTTACAGCAAAGACCAAAACTTTTATGAGCGTGTAATCATGTTACTACCAAAAATATGGCAAAAGGTATTAGACCAGAATGGCAATTTTATAACTTAATAAATAATTTATTCATTAAACGAAAATTTCTTTTCATTTTGACAAAAAAATACGAAATTACTTTCCGAACAACCCAATAGATTGAAGTATGATGATTCTTCTGCTGAATTCTGTCTGGTCGCTTTGTGTTCTGTTTTTTTATTGCTACAGAATACTACTTGTGGGCTACTGTGTGTTGTAGTGTGCTGATATGTATGGTCCCGTGGTCGTCTGGGTCGTATATATTTGCCGCCTTTGTGTTAGCATCTTCGTGTTTAATAAACGTCATATTAGTTTCCTACTGATACCTGTTGATCAAGCCATACACGCACTACAAATAAACTCGGTGATTTTACGAACTAAACAGTGGAATTGAATTATCCATGACAAGATTTCATTTCCATTCGTAAAATATTCAAAAAGCTAATATCAAATTTTATTTACATTTATTATCGAAATTTTTATTACTATTTATATGAAATCTTAAAGAATTTGCAAGAAAGAAAAAAAAACATTTTAGTTCATATTTATTTAGACCTGTTAACTAGAATTTTATGTTAATTCTTTTCTTGATATGTTAATGTAGTATCAATCTTGAAAAATTTATTTAGCTGAAATCTGAAAATAAAATCTGAAATAATTGAATTTTTTTTTCTTATTTAATAAAATTTACTTCTATTTTAGAAATAAATTAATAAAAGATACTTTTTTTCGATTTTTTTTCCGAAAGATGTTTTACTTTAAAAAGTTGAAGAAATAGTGATATAAAAAGTCAGCTTTCAATTAGAAATATCGAAATATAATGCTACCTGATAGAGCTGTAACGTGATCCGCTATTTACTGATCAGTTATATCTCAAGATAGCATTTTAAAATAAACTGAATAAGATTTTAATAGAAGGGGTTAAAAAAACTGAAATTACGATAATTTTATCCGCCATTTAAGATATAAAACCCACCAAAGAATAAGTTTTACATTTTTTTTCATTAAACACAGTAATTAAACTTCACATGCTTTAAGTTTCTATAAACGCATATTGGAATCGATTTTACAAACTCATGCGTTATAATTGGGAAATTTCGTGTATGTAGCATATATTGCGAGAAACGATTTAAAAAACGGTTTCATGCAGCTGTTTGGAAAGTAGAACTTATGGATAGAAATATAGTTATCTAGAGTGGAAAAATAAAGCACAAGTTGTCTTAAAGTAGAAATTGTGGATAGGAATATTGTTACCTAGAGTGGAGACATATAGCAGAAGTTGTCTTAAAATAGAAATTGTGGATAGTGTTACGGATCCGTCGGGTTCTTTTTACTTTGTATAGTTAGTGTGTACGGTGTTAGGGAAGATGATGACACACAATGATTAGTCCTTTAGTAGGAGACAACACAGACGTTTATTTACAAGACGAAGTCAGGACAGCACACAGACGACAAATATTTACAGCACAACTATGTACTGTTGAGACGAACACCCAGGACAACACACTGTAGATAGTAGTCCACAGGCAGAAATGTCCACAGCTCACAGGATTCAGTAGGAGAGGGAATCTTTAAAGAATTCTTTTCTAAGCTCAGGTAGGTCTCTCCGGAACAGACTTTAATTATTCACTGTCTCTTCTTGCCTTCGCTGAAGACTCACTACTTCGCACAACGGGACTACTTCTGAATTCCGGACTGCTTTTCCCGACGACGACACAACGGCTACGTCACACGACACAGGCTTCTTCAGAATATGCCACACATCTGTCCACCGTTCAGGACCCCTCAGTTCAAGACCTCTTTATTAGGTCTTTACATTTTTTGATTAATTCAACTGTGCTGCACCTCGCTTGATTCACACCAGGTCTTTCCTTTTTCTCCTGGAGTTTAGCTTCGGCTTGACTCACCCGGCTTCAGATGGCTGGCCGTTATATAGTTGCGGTGGGTGGGGCTAGACCTTCTGGAACAATCAGGAGCGTTCTGGATGTATCTCGGCTCCTAATGGACGGATCGGGAAAATTCTCGATGTTTCGGGTACTTCGGGATGTTTCGCTACATTTTGTCACCGAAGTCGCCAAATTCGGTGCCAAATAATCGCCAAGCCTTGGGACCTCTGACGTCACACCCATTCACTATTCAATACATATTACTGTAAATCTGCCTTCCTTACGATGACAGGATCAGAGCAAGAAAGCAAAAGTACACATTTGTAACAATAGGAATATTGTTACCCAGAGTGGACACATATAGTACAAGTTGTCTTAGCCCGGGCTTTCGAACATATCATGTAAGTTCTAAGACCTGGAACAGCGACAGTGAAGGTAAGACGTCTAGAGATGTGGTCTTGCATAGAGGTGGGAGCTGTGATACGATTTTTATTGTCCATAACGTGTCCCCATCGGACATTCACGGACAAATCGTTGAAGTGTAGTGGAGGCGAATCAAAGAGTAGACAAGTGGTTGCGAAATGGGGCCATTCAGAGAGATTACTGGAAACGTCTAGGTTGGAGGACAGGATACCAACATATAGCTCCTCTTTGGTTCCCCATGATTATTTCATATTCCCGGAATTGAAGCAACACTTATCCAAAACAAGGTACATATCAAACTGTGATGCTCAAAATGTTGCCGAGAATTTGCTCAATAGCCAGGGACCTGATTATTACCAAGACAGGTTAAACAAATTAGTGGACACGCATAGAGGTATAAATAAAAAGAAATAAATATAAAATAAAAAGAAATTTGAATTGTAGAACAATTGCAGCAATCAATTATAATAATTAAACTGAAAAATAAAATAACTTTAAAAATTCTACTTTTAGCATTCTAACAACAATGCAGGTTAATTAAATTGTTTTTATAAAATTTATCAGTAAAACGAAAAAAATAACACATTTATTTTCATGAGTATTAAAAGATAGAGAGATTAATTTTTAACAGAATTTAAATCCTCATAGTTCAGAATCAATATGCCTCAATTAGAGGATATTTCCACAAAATAATTGCAAATGGCACAGAAAAAAGGATAATAATAATAATAAATGGTTGGAAAAAATGTTAACTAAATTTGAAGTTAGAAAAAATTTATTTCAATTTTATTATATTTTCCCAACGAATTATTTAGATTATAATAAATTTTATTTCATTAATAATCTACTTAAAACAATTTTTTTAATACTGAAGTTAAAGTTATAAAAGTAATCACCGTGTTATTTTTTGGAAATTTTTGCGATAAAAAATATGAAGGTAGAGTTTTAAAAGTATGAATAATTGAAAGCCCAAGCTATATTCTTCCAAATAATGTTTCATTTTTGAACTATCCCATTTAATGCATTTTAAGCTTTATATATCAACTTAATGTGTAAGCCCTTTTATTTATCCATAAATTATTTATTTTTGAATTAGATCTAATTATGAAAAAAAAAACTATTTTTATTGACTGAAATGCATTTTTTATATTACGTGCAGTCGTTATATTTTATGATTAAGAATTAAGAGACACTACATAAAAAGAATTTTAAGTGCAAAATTTTCATTATAATTTTTTTTTAAAAAATCATGTGGCAAGAAAAAACTTGTCGTTGTGATAATAATGCTTCCATTTCGATATAAAAAACGAATATATAAGCATTTTTCACTGAAAACTTATCGTTTGCATTTTACAAGAATAATTTGTTTAATTGGAAGGAAAATGAAGACTCTACAAACAAACTGCTATTGTGCGAAAAAATTCATTAAATTATTTATTTTTTATAATTTGTGATTTGCTATTTAAAATTATTACTGTTTATAATTTAAGTATGAAATAGTTTTAAATAATTTTATTAATTGTTTTATTACATAAATGTTCCGTTATTTCTTTAACTATTTCTCTGCATTATTTAGAAAACAAGAAGTTAATATTTTTAATCAGGAAATTTTTGATTATCTATGAAAAATTAATACATACATTATTTAAAAATGGGAAGTTGTATAAACCCAGCGTAATTTGCTTCCTAAACACATATATATACATAGATAAGTTATTCACTTTTCTCTCTATTAAAACGTATTATATTTACAAGGGCGAATCAAATATAAAAGAGTTTTGAAAGCAATATCTTCATTATTATTTACTTAAATGGCACTAATTACTTTGATATCTTTCCATCTTTTATATATACACGGATTTTCCAGAATAATGGTAGATTTAGTTTTATTACTGCATTATTAAAAAAAGGGCAAAAAACTCCTTTTTTTATGCAAGGTGTGTATTATATTGGGATCATTTTGAAGTTTCAAAACAATTAATAGTCCGAAGCTGCTAAATCCAAAATGCAAAGTGAAAATACGATCATTTTCTTAATATATGTAGCTTCAATTTTTTTTAATAGTACCGCTCAGATATTGCTCATAATTTTTGAAACTAAAATAAGAGTTTAGGGCTGAATCATCCATCATATTCTCCTGATTTAGCATGTAACAAATATCATATTTGTGCCTCACAATTAGTTTCAAAGCGTGGCCACATATTTAGAGACGATACACAAAAATTTAACAAGAATCAAATCAATATTAACGTCAGTACAAATGAATTAAGTCATTGAAACATAATTCAATTAAAAATGCAACATTCGAAAACAATTATGAATTCTACATCATTTTGCAGACACACTATAAAAAATTATTGGGTTTCCTGTAGTGTATGTTAGAAATACTGTATGAAAAATAATAGTAACGGAATAATATTTATACTTACTGTATGAACATTATTCCGTGACTATTTTATTAACTATTTTGTATTATGTGTTCTCATTCATATTATTATTCTTTTTAATGTTCAAAGTAGATGCCTTAGGCTACGTAGAGAAAATACAGATTTAATTCCTCTCATTTCTGAATATGCTTTGGAATTGAAAATTCTTCTATTTCAACTCCTAGAAAAAGCATATATCCACCAGCTCTCAAAAGATGGTGTAGTAAGACTGTATATTATTTCTAGTATAAATAATATAACTATGTATTTTTCTTTTGTATATCTCTGAGAATTGAATAGAATTTTATTGTTTCCGTGATTTGTGGAAATTAATGGATATCATTCTACGCAACATTGAATCACTAGCTATTTGCACAAAAAATAGAATATTACCACCGAAGCATCATTACTTTTTGATGACAAAAACATTGCGTGATATTAGAACATTTAATTCTCCTTTTTTGTATTGGGTTATTTTATTTCTTTAAGTATATTTGCTCAATTTTTTTTCTAAAAATATTTTATTCTTCTTATTATTTTATCTTATTTTCTTCAATTCTGTTATATAATAAATGAGCTATAACATAAGAATTATTTTTTAATGAAATTCGCAATATTCATAATAGAAAATAATACAGATATATTTATTAAATAATCAGTTTTCGATAAAACCTCTGACAACGATAAATTAGGATGCGTTTATGTATCTTGACAGAGTTCTACAAGCTTGATTGTTTGACATAAAACTCCTGCATTTGTTACATATAGTTTCGAGATTAGGAATGTGCATCTTGGAGATAATTTATGATAACTTAACTATTATTTTAATTCATTTAAGAAAAAAAAAATGTTTTTTTTTGCTATTAATTGAAAATATTAATGTATAGAATAGATTTTTACATTTTTTTTTTAAAAATTCAAACATTTATCTTTGATTCCAATATAATAGTTTTGAGTTTCTCCATCTAAGTTAAAATCAACTTTTAAATATATATTTTAATCATATATTACAAAATAATTTTATAATAGTTAACAAAAACCAAATTGTTTTCATGGTTACTGTTTCTTGATTATTTTACTTCAATTAAAAAGAAAAACGAAAACTTCATAATACTTATATTTCTATTAAAAAATCTATTTCTCTTAATTGTAATTTTTTGATAAAATATTTGGTTATTTTGGCAATCATAGCAAACGTGAAATATTAGAAGTGATCAATGATAATTTTTTTTTAATTTGTAATTTTAAAACATATCATCATATTGACAATTTTTCTTTACAAATATTTTATAAATTTCTGAAAAAAATAAAATTAATATTTCCTTTAAATATCTTCATGATTTTAACATATCTTCCAATTCTTTTTAGTATATATATTTTCGTTCGAATGCATAAATAAATATTATTTGTTGTTTAATTTTCCTACCTAGAATTTTCTGTGCTTTTTCTTTTTATTCAATTGAATGTTTTGATAAATTCTTTGTATTTGTCTATATTTAGCGTCATGCAGAATTGTATTTTCCATTTTGAATTAGTCTATTTTTCAGATATATAAAATTCCCAAGTGCAAAACAGGAAAAGTCAACATTACTATTGGAAATTGTTGCACACAATAAAAATAATAAACCTCATTTATTGTTTGAATTCTAACAAAAAAATCTATAGTCATTTAAAGAGGGAAAACCACTCTAGAAATTGTTTGCTTGAAATGCGTAACAAACAACCAAAAAACAATTGCAATAGGATTTTCATGACAATATTCAGCAAACGATTTTTGTTTCTTAAATTTCTATATCATTTCTTCCACAGTTTTAAAGATCAATAACACAATGCGGCATCAAAAAATCTAGAGCCTTTCTCCGAAAGGATCCATCTAAAAAGGGATTCTACATCAAAGCATTTTGATCGACAGGGAATATGCTTAAAATGGATATCTTCTTTTGAAACTGAAAGTGAAATATCATAGGAATCATCCAAAAAGAAATTTTCGAAAATAAATGCCAATATTTTTTTAGCCTTCCGATTTTATAAAGGTTAGTAAAAACTAAACTGAATTTTCTCAAAATTGTGATTGGGTTAAATTTAGCAAATAAATAATTCTTTTACAGCAGTAATAAAAGAAATGTAATTTATAACATTTTATTTCAATCCGCTTTAAATCAAGTTATTTTAATCATCTAGGCCCAACATGGAATTAAAGGAAGTCCCAAAATTAACGTAATAATTATATTTCCCATAATTCTTGCAGTAAGGTGATGGAAGTCCTATAAAAACCATTAGATTGCTGATAGTTTAGAATGAGTAAAAATTGAGTATTATTCAATAGAACAACATGTTTTCATTGTCAAAGAATAATGGGTGAAATCGGCCCTTTTTTTATTGGCATCATCTGATTTAGAGAGAATTTTAAGTATACAGGTGTAAAACTAGTATAAAAATAAGAGTGAATTCTGCAGTTATTTTTCTTGTAATAATAATATATTTTAGAATTTTTTTATAAACATTATCATTAGAAAATTTAATTATATTTTGTTATAATATCCGAATACGTCGAATACGAATTTGAATCGAAACAAAAAAATATTCAATACAGTTTTTCTCAAAATTTTCTGATCCACTTAAATCTCTGCTTTATAAGAGTATAAGTAGGTTGGATGATATTTTGTTAACCGAGATTTAAATTCATTTTCTAAGTCTAGTATAATACCAAAACACTAAAAGAGATTACGGTCTCGTATATATCACGCAAAGAAATTGCTGATGTATTTAAAAACGCAACTGCGGAAACTGGTTGAAAAAATATACGAATTGTGAAAATCGTGGAACAAGAAGCTACAGGTTGAATCCCGTCATTTGAACTAAAAACAGAACATGATTGAACAAATATATATCCTTAGCGGTCTGAGATACCACATGTACTGATTTAAGGGCTAATGTTACACAACCAATATTCCCAACAAATTTAACTGATCTTCAAATATGTTTTGTATACACTAATTAAGCGATTACCACTATTTTCTTTTATTTTGGAGTATATTTATCTATTGCTAAGAAACCGTTGGCATTGTAGTAATTAATTAATGGGCCTCGGTAGCTTTGTTTGTTGAGAGTTAGTCTCATAACTGAAAGGTAGCGAATTCTGTACTCGTCTTGGCCAAAGACCGTCATGTTGGTTATTGGCAATTGGGGCACTTTAAATATGTCGCGACTGCAAAGTCCTACAAATTCCCGTAACTAGTTATACCTCTAGGGGTACTGAATCAGGGATAAGTCGGTCTCTGATTTGGATCTTGATTCTAACTTGCTGATGTATGAATGAGTTCGACAGCCGCCTAAAACGGTTGTATCGTGTGTGTTCGAGCAAAGTCTTACTTTGACCTTAATGGTGCTCATTAACAACGAAAGGTGCACACTTCTGTCTTAATTCGAAAGAGATAAACCTCATTCGGCTTGATATAACCAAGTGGCACTTGACCGACCCAATAATTAACTAAAATCCAAAGAAATGTTTGAAAATTTAACAATGAAAGAAAAATAAATTTCATCAAATCAGAAAAGAAGATTTTGTAGAACTTTAGGAACCAACAAAAAAGAAATTCAGAAAGATTTAACAACGCGCAGTGGCTAGAAAATATCGATGGATTTTATAAGAGGTTCCGGTCCACCTTTTGCCCCTAGAAGTTCCTATCGCCAAAGCGGTTTCGATGGAAAAATTTCACCGTAAAATATCGACTCTTCAAAATTACGGCCCAAGAAAATAACTCAACAACCGTCATCTCATAATTCATTGGAAAATCCCCGAAGGATTTTGGTCCCATTCATCATCTGGAACTTATTTTCTCTCTCTCTGTACGATAAAGATGAAAATTAAAAATCGATTCAGGTGTAATCGATACGCGACATCAAAATGCTATTAATAATGGGATGATATCGATGAAATATCTGGTGACTGACGATCGAAAAATTTGCAAAGTAAAAAAAAAAACAATGTAAAGAAAAACAAGAATATTTAAGTATAAAAAAGAAAAATAACTCAAACTCTGGAGAGAGGAAATTTTTTATAAAAAAATCATCTCTGATATTTGAGTTATTGAGCGCAAACTTTGAAAAAAAAATTATAAACTTTCTTTTATCCAAACTAATTGTGTATTTCGAGAAGAGTGCAACGAGTTTTTGATACGAAATGACGAAAATTTTAATTGAAAATCAGTCATGTTTTTTTTGTGATGTGACGTCCTTAAGCAAGTGAGAAAAATCCAATTTAAGTTTGAATTTTTTTAAATATGATATTGTATGTTTTATTTTTTCCTTGCTAAAACTAAAAACCTAATTTAATTACTTATGAGATAGAAATAAATACGTTATTTATAAATATCCAAAAGCGCCAAACGATAATTGGATCTTAAAGAACAGAATGTTTTCCAAAAGATTTCACAACGGTATTTCTTCTTGAAATATTATCTTTTAATCATTATTTCACCATTATTTTAGGCAAATATAGCTGTTTTTTTAAAAAAAGAACATTAAATTTTTCTTATCTGTGAAAGCGAAATGCATATAAATATAGATAAATGAGTTAAAAATAAACAATAAAGAATTTAATTTTAAAAATTATAAAACATTTTAAACAACGGATTTTTTAATGCGCAATCACTGTTTATAACTGAAGTGCATTTATTAAAAACATTGAAAAAATAACAAGTAATTATTTTTTTAATCATTTCTTGTCTATCAGACAATGTGAAAGTTTTTTTTTTAAACTCAATTACATTTTTATTATCTGAGAAAACAAAATTCATACAAATATAAAAAATGGAATTAAAAATACAATTTTAATTTAAAAATTTTAAATTATATTAAAAATAATTTTTTAAATATCTCAACATGATTTATTACCGAATTTCATTTATTAGAATAATTCAGAAAACATAAGCCAATATTTTTTAATCATTAATTCATTATTCTGTTACAGTAAGATAACTATTTGTTTTAAACGGTAATTTAAATTTTAGTATCTATTAAAGAAAATTTTCCATAAATATAAAAAAAGAGACAAAAGAAAAAATAAACAATTTTAATCTAAAAACTGTATAGAATAAAATAAAAATAGAATTTTGAAATGTGTTACCATGCTTTATTTCTGAATTCCAACTTTTCGAAATGAAGGAAAAAAATATCAACCAAGTTTTCTTTTAAGAACTATTTCTTTATTCCGCTAAACTAAAGTAGCGTTTTTTTATAAATAATTTAATTTTTATATTCTAGAAGGCAAAGTTCATATAAATATAAAAAAGATTAAAAAAAAACAAGATATAATTTTAATCTAAAAACTTTAATGAATAAAAAAACAGAATTTTGAAATATGTTATCGTTTTTTATTTCTGAATTTAATCAGAATCGTAGAAAAAATAAAGATTGCTCTTGTAATTATTACTTTTTTTATTCTGTAAAACTAAGGTGGACATTTTTACTGTTAATTTAATTTATTTTAATACTAAGCAAAAATATAAATGTAGGAAAATGGGATAAAAAAGAAACAATATCTAATTTTAATCTAAATATTTTAGCTTTTTTTAAAAAATGGAGTTTTTGAAATGGCTTATAATGTTTTATTAAAGAATCTCTTTTATTAGAATTATTGAACAAATAGCCATAAATCGGTTACCATTGCAATTTATTGTAAGACCAACGTTTTTTTTTTTTTTCATTAAGATTAGAAACAACTATCCAGAAAACATATCTATGTTACGGACTATGTAAACAATCCTTTATAAATACTAATCGGTAACTATTTATACTAACACTTCTTTTAGTCTAAATGAAAAAGAGTTGCAAACTATTTACTTTAACCGGTTAGTATTAATAATTCACAATGGTCAATGTGATTAGAGAGTTTATATTGTATTGAGTGGATGTATTGTAATGGATATGAGTATGCCACTTTGTATATGTTTTTAATACTTTCTAAAGCAGTTTTTCTATTATATTTTTTCTAAATTCTTTTTCAATATTTAATAATTGATAAATTTGTCTTGTTATTATTAACAATAGTAAGTTAATGTGGTAGATACGCTATTCACTTTAAAAGGCTAATTTGTTTATTATTAACCCTTTGCACTCAAGGGCTCCGGAGCGGAGCCATTTAAAATTGGTCTTCGAACTCGAGGGCTAAGCTACGGAGATAATGCAAATAATTTTCAGTTTTTAAAGAAAGAACTTCTATCGTTGTTTGAAAACTGAAAATTATTTGCATTGTCTCCGTAGCGGAGCCCTCGAGTTCGAAGACCAATTTTAAATGGCTCTGCTCCGGTGCCCTCAAGTGCAAAGGGTTAATAATGACCAGTTGGCTTAAATAATAACCGATTATTAACATGGGGCAGTCGAAAACATCTTATTTCAAACGAAATAATAATTTCCTAACATTCTTGATCCCGCTGGTGTGGTATGGGGCGGAGAAGGGGGTGCCAGTTCAGGTGTCGTCCTCGTCATCTGACCATGGCTCAAAATTACGAGGTCCATCCGAAAATAGCCCTCATGTTTCTTTAAGAGGTCGTCAATATAACTATTCTGATAAACCTAGCATTCTTGAACAAAACTGGTTAAATGAGTTATAAGAATTCGTAGTGGAAATCTCTATATAATGCTACATATTCCAGTATTCCATTTTCTTTAGAAAATTTGTTCCACTGCTACTGATTGCTTTCATCAAGAAATGAGGCACTTTTTCCACGAAAGAGTGACATCTTTCTATGACTCCTTATTTCAAATAAAAAAAAAAGAATTCTCAAGACTAATGAAAAATATCGGATAAGACATTACACTCCAGATGTTTGAAATTTTACAGAAAATATAGACCATGTCCAGTAATTTAAAACGTCAAAAAATTAAGCATGTTTCAATAAAAGCAAACAAAAGTCTTACATGAGTGTAAATTTATTTTTCTCATGTTCCAATTAAACAATACTTTGCTTCACAATAATAAATGTCCTTAAAGATTGCTACAACGCAGCGGTAGTGAAAAAAAACAACAACTTCCTTAAGAACTTCATAAATAATTGCGCTAATCTTCCATTTTAACAACTTCATCTCGCTTTATGTCATGAAGCCGGAATAATCCTCTATTATAAATGGTTTTAATTTAGAGCCAGCTTATTTCTGTTTTCGTTTAAATGGCATTTTTAATAAGAAATGGCACAGTATTTCTTTCATTAAAAGGGATTTATGTTTTAGATAACTGATATCTGTGGTTAAATACTTGTTTTTTTTTTTTTTTAGTAAGGTGGTTAAATTTGGTGTTTTATTAAAGGCTTATATATGTTTTAAAAAACTAACATTTTACGCAATTTTTTTAAGAAAACATTCTTTTTTTAAAATAATTCATTCCGATTCATATTCATTGCTTTAAAGTGAAAATTCAAATAGAATTCATTTTAGTATAATTATGAAAATTGCAAAAACATTTATAAACTCCTTATTATCACGTGAGAATATGATATTGTTTTGGTTTCAAATTTCCGAAGTCTCAAAGTGAGAAAGCATCAAATTGGCGATTTATTTTGGTTTGAATTTTTGGAGCATCAACATGCATAGTTACTGGACTAGCGATTTATCTCTTTTGAGGCAATCATTTTTCGCTTTAAGAGTTATTAGAAAATAATTCAGAAGGTTATCACATTTGGCGATTTATCGCCAATTAAAGTCTCAGCTTGACTTCAAAATTATTCGTTCACTTAATTCTTACGAATTGTTATAATTAATTTTAGTTATTAACCAGTATAAAATAATATAATAACGAGACTCTCAGATTATGCATGAGTTGCTATTTAAATAAAAGGTTACACACACACACACACACACACACACACACACACACACACACA
>JAPMOQ010039656.1:623596-673673 GCA_026543055.1 Argiope trifasciata
AAAAAAAAGGTATGTTTCTAAAAGAAGAAAATATTTCTAGAGTATGTCGTATTTCTAATTCATAATCAAAACTCTTCTGACTTCCAATTTAAAGTTAAAAAAAGAAACTATTTTTGAAATAACTATATTATTTCAAAAATGGAAAATTTATCTTAGAAACTTTGCTAAAAAATAATACAAAAATAGCAAACATTTGATTTATTTTGCAGACGATATTTTCCTTTAAATAACTATATGTATATGACAGCTGAAATAAATATTCCGTTGTTTCTAAATTATCATTCACAAGAGAATAATCGCAAATGCAATTGCTAGAATATATAGGAAAAGGGTGCTGAGTAATTTTATTTTTAAAGGATTTTTCGAAACCTTAAAGCACAAATAATAGAAATAAGGATTTGTCTAAACATATACGTTTTGTAAATATTTTGCTTTATTGCTGAAAATATTTAATTCTTTTTAATGTTATTTACTTCAAATTCTTAAATTATTTTGTTGTATAGTATATTTTATAAATTCTTAGAAATATAAAGACATTGAAATTCTTTGTTAATAAGGTTTAATACTTTTTTAATTAATTGGATCTTTAGAAAGGGTGATTAATTGAAACATCACAGAAGAACTTTTTTCATTCATTATAAATAGACTGAAATTCCCAAAGTAAGCAGAAACAGATTGTTATTAGCAGATTTCATTTTAAACTTAATTCACTAATTAAACAATTTCTACTAAAGCTAAAATAATCTGAATTGTAAGAAAATTTAGGAAACATATTGATAAATGTAAGATTCTACTTATTAGAACACTGATATTTAACACCAAAACTGGAACATATAATATTTTTAAATGTGACAAACTTCTTAACGCCTTTAATTATGTTGTAATGTTTAAAGTATCCCCAAAATATTCACCGAATTTTATGTCATATTGCAAAAATAAGATTCCATTGTAAATAAATATCAAATAAATTGTTTTCGATTGTTATAAATCTTTTTATTGAAAAGATCATATACTGTTTAGTTAAATAATTGTTCTTCATTCTATATTCTTCTAATAGCTCTAATTTTCCTCTTACTTCATAGAAAAAATATCAAAGAATATTTTGTAAACCATTCGCAAAAATGTGAACTTTTACTTAGTTTTACGAATAGTAAATATTTCAAATTTACGAGTAACATTTCTTAGGAAATTTCGATTAAAAAGTTGTGAATATGAAACCTGTTTCAAGTTAAGATATTTTTATGTTAACTTGAAAAATTCTGCTTGCTGAACTTTTTAAACATACTTTGCTTGGACATACTTTTTCAAATTAATATATTTTATTTATTTAGAAAAGGTTTTCAACATTTTCTAAATAAATAAATAATCAGGAAATAGCATTCAAGAGTCAATGTAAAAAATGGTTGCCTTTTAGAAAACTATTAAAACTTTTCTTTATCTATTTTCTCAGTCTTTTTCATTAATATTATTTCTAAATATAACTTGGGAAAAAAAAGAAGAAACGAAGAATGAGTGATATTTTTCAAAATAACAAATGTATAGCAATAATATAACAATTTTAAGAATTAATAACATATTTCAGATAAATAATCTTTTCTCCAAACGATAATTCGTCTTCACAAACTGCTTTGTGTAAAGATGATTATTGTTCTTCGTTCTTTTTCACAGCTGTAAATTGAAAGGAGATAAATAGAAAAGTGCATTAATAAATGTAGTTAGTTAGAAGAACATTTTCAAACGATGTATAGCAGACGCCTTTTTTTATTTATAAAGTTAAAGTTGTATCAAATAAGATATTATTTTTCTGTTGGCCTTTTTATTTTTATTATATAAATTGAAAGGTTAAAGTTAGAGAACATTAATAAAAAGGTTATAACTTATTTTCAAAAACTCATAACATACATTTTATTTTTCATTATAACATCATTTTCTTTTATTTATGAAGCTGATTGAAATAAAAGGTTTCCTTTATTAACTCTATCGTTTATACTTTATTATATGATTATAAATTAATAAGCTGTTGTTGATAATAAAGTATTTTAATACATGATATTTATTAATATCTTTCTTTTTATTTTCACTTAAACATTATTGGAATAATTCCGCTTACTGAATATTTTCTTATATATCTTCAGATCGCTTGAATGCGCAGACGATAATTTTTTTCAATCATTAGTAGGCAAAGAAATAAATATAAATTATTTCAAATAAAATATAACATTCTATGAATTATTTCATTTATATTTTATTATATATTCATATATAATAAAGTCATTGATATTTTAAAATATTTTAACATTTGGAACATAGCACCAAAAATTATATTATGATAATTTTTTAATATTTTTAGACCGCTTAAATATGCAAACGATAATTTTTTCAATTATTTTGTTAGCAGTCAAAGTGAAATTGACTTTGCAAAGAAATAAATATAATGAGTTGTAAGAAATAAAAAATTACTTTGTATGAATTATCTCGTTAATATTTTAAGATACGCTTATTTATTATAAATTGTCATTGATGTTATAGAGTATTTTAACA
Organism: Argiope trifasciata; assembly: GCA_026543055.1. NCBI lineage: Eukaryota > Metazoa > Arthropoda > Arachnida > Araneae > Araneidae > Argiope > Argiope trifasciata. The sequence goes on from JAPMOQ010039656.1 coordinate 626,138, forward strand.
TATAAAACTTAGTAGTATCTTTTTAAACCAAAAATATCATGTTATGATAGTATTAAAAATAATTCCACTTTATATTTCTCCTTTTTATATTTTTTTAGACCACTTAAAGGCAAACGATAGTTTTACAATTGCTAAATAGGTTAAATTTGCAAAGAAATAAAATTGTTATGACTTTTAGATGTTATAATTTCGGGAATCTCTGCGGATATTAATAACTCTATTATACAATGATGATTATAAGTATTTTCCAAAGCAATAATTAAATCATCCTACATACTATTTATTATTTTCATTTAAAATTTAATAGCAGAAAAATGAATTATATAGTAAAATAGTAATTATCTCCTAAAGATGAAAAAGTAATATCAGAAATCTCTCATAATATCATAATTATACCATAAAATAAGAAGAAATAATGTTTTATTGATTATTTTTTTCAAAAATTCAATATTTGACCAAGAAGTTTTGATCAAAATTCAACCTGGCATTTTTTCAATTCGATATCATTTTCTGTTAAATTCATCAGAAGAAATTTATTACAACGTTCAATAATTCAAAATATTTTCAATAAACATTCTAAAATCTCAATTTCAGCAAAGAAATTATCTGTAATTATTTTGGATTATTACACTATTCTTAAAAAACTAAATTCGAGAATTTAGTTCAGAAAATATTAATAATGTATCCATACAAACTTTTCAGGTTGAAAAAAAAAATTAAAACTTCTTTGATTTTTCGAGCAGAAAATAAGCCTTATAATTATTTCTCAAAAAATATTTTAGCGATGTCACTTCCAGTCTCCTTAATTAATCGGAAATGATAATTAAACATCTCTAACTTCACTTCTAATTAAAGAACTAATACAAATGGGCTGTTTTTAATTTTGAGCTACTAATCTTTTACAACAAAAGAAAAAAACAACAAGACTTCGAAAATCGTTTTTAACATGGCAGAATAAATTAAATTAAAAAAAAATGACACTATTTTGTTCGAGGATTAGGCAATTTATTAATGAAAATAGCTGCAGACGATTATCTTCTATTATATATAAAGCTATCATAATTATGTATTTTCTTATAAAGCTAAATTTATAATAACTTTAGTCAATTATTATAATCTTAATGAATTTCATCACTATTTTAACAATAAAATACTTCAATGTTACTTTCATGTTTAGATAAATAGCCATGTTGAATTATGTAACAAATGAACAATTATTAGATTGTTTTATATCCAGATTGCATTTTCCTTAGAGTGTTATTGTTATATTATTTATTTTTTGATTCATTTATTATCATATGGGAACACAATGTTGTTTTTGAAGCCTTAAAATGCGTTGACATCAAATTGTTGAAGCTTCGAATTGTCTAGGCAACATATTATTGAAGCCTCAAAATATGTAGGCAACAAATTGTTGATGCCTGAAAATGTGTAGGCAACATATTATTGAAGCCTCAAAATAAGTGGGCAACAAATTGTGGAAGCATCAAAATCAGTAGGCAACAAATTGACGATTCATATCTTTTGATGCATTAGTTTTTCGCTTTTAGTGTTACTAAAAGTAATGCAGATGTTTGCCATATTTGGCAATTTATCACATTTATAACAACTTGGCGTGAATGTCCGCCATGTATGTGACTCTCCGGTTTTAGAGCTCGACCGATTTTGAGATGGGATATATATATATATATATATATATATATATATATTGCAGTTCTCTCTTTGCTATTTCATTGCTTGATTTTTATCATCAAAATTAGTGAATAAATTAATTTTGTGTCTATTTTTTTTTCCTTCTTTAGTTCCACACTGAAGGTCACCTCAAAAATGAGAATGAGAAGTTTAACATTAATGGGTGAACAAAAAAATGAGTGTTGGCCCAATACTATCGATAAGGGGCCTTTCTTGTTGTGAACGCAATAATTCAAAAGTTCAATATATTTTAATACAAAGTGTGCATTCTTTTTCATGTATTCTGCATATCAAAGATCGATCAGCAAAAATTAAACCATGCATAATTAAGTTAATTGTGTTCCAAAAATCAATAGTTTATATCTATTACTCGCCAATATCATGCTAGATAGCCTTGTCCAATGCTTATAATATTATACACAAGAGATGGGTTCCTCTGGTTACAATTTGTTCATTGTGCCCAAATTAATAAACTATCTTAGAATTTTACATCCTGAGTGTGTGAGGGAGGGGCCAAGTGCAAATAAAAGGCTAAAAGACAGTCCATTTGGTTTATTTCTTAAAGCAACCCTTATGTATATGAAACGTTCTGATGTTATTGTCCTCTAGTATGTTCTTTCACATGCTTTTAAATGTAATGACTCGAAAACACAAGTACCTTTTCATATAAATTACGAATTAGAATTTCGTGCATTTATATCTTAACCACATATCGAGGTTTAATCACCAAAGATCACAGAATGTATAATGTAAAAATGTTAGATATATTCCAGAAAATCAATGTTCGCTATCCATTGTTTGCCAACGTCATGCAAGGAGGCCTTGAATAATGTACATAATATTACTCTCAAAGGATGTTACCTCTTGTTCAACTTAATTATTGTGATTCTAATTCTCATTTTCTTTATTTCACTGTGCCCCAAACTGATAAACGATCTTAGAGTTCCAAATCTTCAGTGGAGTTCAAGGTCAAACAAAAGACAGTCTATTTGATTGATTGCTCAAAGCAACCCTAAAACACTGAAGTATACGACATTTAAAATATTTATAGAGTCGCCATCCTTCTGACCTGCTTTCCTGCAACACAATCAACTTTTGTAACATCGCGTGCCGGCCACTGGAGCAGCCTATTTAGATTCTGGTTTGTCTCACCGGGTAATTTGAAATTATGCCTGTTGTTGCATTAAACCGGGACCTTTCTCATTTTGTTTATCATAACTCCGGGGTGGGGCGTAAGGGGTTGCAACAACATGAATATTTCAGATCGCGTGACGGCCCGTTAAATTTTCCTGCTCCCTTAGTAATGAATATATTCATTTTTAGAGAGAGCGCTCGTGTTTTGCTGTAGTTTCCGGAAACGCGCACATACAGGGGTATTCGGTGAAGTGGGATACAAGTTTTGAGGCGCGCGTGTTTTTGAAGGGAAAGTCCAGTTTCGGGGACTTTCGGGGATAGGGGATAAATGAAGGTAAACATAATGAAGCGAAATACAAGCTGGCGGGATTGATGGCAATCAAAATTTACAGAAGGAAAAGTGAATTTTTATATTCTAGTATACGAAATACGAAATACATGGTGGATAAATCAAAGATCCGATTTGAAATAATCATGAAAGGAAATTTATGTTCAAATGTTAAAAAACTTGATAATGGTTTAATGGAAAGGGACATTTCTTTTCCACACAAATGGAAGATATGAATATTTCATTTCCATACAAATGAAAGACATGGAAATTTCTTTTCCATGCACATAAAAAAAGTTCAAAAACTCACCATCAAAAGAGAAATAGCGCTCTGTGCAGTAATGTTAAGCAAAATACTACATGAAGACATCGGTTTAAAATGTTCTTAATCGTTTCTGAAACATGTTACAAAGCATTCTAAATGTGGCTACCACCAAGTTCAGGAGTTGTGAATAAATGAAGGTAAACTTAATGAATACGAGGTGACGAGATAGATGGCAATCAAAATTTATAAAAGAAAAAGAGAATTTTTACTTACTCATATACGAAATGTTAAATACAGCGTGAATAAATTATAGTTCCACATTGAAATGGTCATAAAAGGAAATTTACGAGTCCAGATGTTAAAAACTTGATAATAGTTTAAAAGAAATGGAAATTTCTTTTCCACAAAAATAGAAGACCTGGACATTTCCTTTCCACAAACAAAAAAATTCAAAAAATCCCCAACAGAGGGAAAATAGTGCTCTACGCAATATTGTTAAGCAAAATACTACATGAAGACATCTGTTTAAAATGTTCTTAATCGTTTCTGAAACGTGTTACAAAGAATCTTAAATATAGCCACCACCACTTTCTGAAGCGCACACAACTACATTCTCAACAATTGCTTTTAGCATACCAGGAAGAGTGTTACACATGTGTCGCAGTATCGCATCTTTCAGTTCCACCAAAATGTTTAGATTATTACCATAAACAGTGCTTTTTGAGATAACACATATTGAAGATGCTTTCTAACACGTAACAGGAACGATTAAGCACATTTTAAATCCATGTCTTCGGATCCTATTTCGTTTATCAATATTGCATACGGAGCCATTCTCCCCCTGGTAGTGATTGTCGTATTACTGCATTATTACAGTAACATTCTGCCGAGTATTAACTAATACGATGACTACAAGATGAAAAGAACTAGAACCGGGCGAACCAAAACCGTTATATACTAGCATGTAATGATGTCAAGTATATTTCTTAATAAAACCCTTTCCCATTTAACACTTTTTTAAATTATGAATTTTACTTTCTTGTTTACTAATTATAGAGAAGTAATGTAATTGTCAAAAAAATAATTGGTTCTCAAGATTTTGACAAACTTCCAAGCTTTAACCTCCCAGAGTTCGAAAAATATGTTTTTTGGAGAATGTTTGTCTGAATGTCCAAAGTTACGAAGCGAAGAAAGATAGATAAAATTCATCATCATTAATCGGTGTTTTATCTTAATAAATGTCAATATATTCCTTGTATGTATGTTCCACATTTCCATCTAAATGACTGAGCTGATATCAACTACACTTTCCATATTTATACCTTAAGACAAGAAATATAATATGGTCGATTTTCTAAAGAGAAACAGAGAATTACATAATAAATTAACTGAATTTACTGTAATATTTCTGTAGTAATTTCAGTGAAAATTAATTTATTAGAAATATTTTAATATGTGCTTAGAATCCGAGATTTTACCTTATAAACACTATCACACTTTCTATATATGAAATTTATTAAAAAAAATATAACACTTTAATACTAAGATCTCAATTCACTTTATCACTATTTTTTGAAATTTCTCTTTCATATTTTATCATTTTTTTATTTGTTTTTATATATTTATCTAATTAATGTTGAAATATTTCAATATGAGCATAAAATTCAAAACTTTGTTTTTTTAACGACATCAAATTTCTTTCTGTGCAATTTTTCTTAAATTGTTTTCACAATATTTTTAAAATTTATCATAGATGGCCACAAAATACAATAATCGTAAGATACGGATCTAATTTATCACTAATTTTTGAAATTTCTACTCTATATTTTTAGAAATTCCTTATTATGTTAGTGTAGATATGAATTAAACCCGATAACTGTAATATGATGGATTGTTATGAAATACTTGTTCATACTGCAATTGTTTATAAAAGATGGAATTTTTCATTAAAACGTCTATACAAGAAGTATTTAAGGTTTACTGCAAAAAGGCTGTAGCTCCAATTAGGGGAATTCGGAGTTACATGCACTATAATGTTGTAAAATAAAAATTTGTACGTTTGATGCCAGAAATATACAGCTCCAATCGTTAGTTCCCTTGTTAAACCAAGCGATGGAGCTGTTTGTCTCATTAGTTTGTTGATATATAGAGGTAGTTGCTGGTGCTACTGCCAGCAACTTACCAACTTGAATAATAATAATCAATCTACCAACTTGAACTTTTGGCAGCAAATCCTTCCATTATGTAAACTCTATATAAAGTCGTATGAAAATTAGAAACATATTTTTAAAAACTCAAATGACCAATGAAAAGCATATATTCATTATTTAAAAATGATACCATCCATATCAAAAGAACTGACAACTTACATTATCTTAAGACTCGACATAAACAAACGACCTCTTTTCAAGGATATAAACATAACACACATTTAACTATCATCACCACATTGTGCATTTCCCTTCTAAAGAATTCCTCTTCTGTCAGATATTTTAATAAATGCTTTTCAACCCCCACGTGTATATTTCACAAAAACAAATTATCGCTGCTTCATGGAATTCATATAAAAAGCAAAAATAACATCAAAATATATTCATTCCATTGTGCGCAATTTATTTTTCGCGCCAACAAACTTCACGCAGTGCAATTCATCTCTGCTTTCTTAGCCTCCGGGTTAAATGTTTCAAACGAAAGAAAAGTATCGTAGCCTCGGTAAAAATTCTATTTAATAATGGACTGCATTTGTTAAAAGTGTGAGCGATCAAAAGATGAAACTCGTTTCGACCTACGGAATGAATGGTTTGTAATATCTTTTCCTCTCCTTTTTTTTTGATATGCGGATTTATTTTGCAAGGAGCTTTTCATCTTATCAAAAGATGAAGAGAAGTTTGTGACGTTATTGCTGTAGAGGTGAAAGCAGTGAAAAAGATATCAGATGTCTTATATGAGATCTTTTAAATATGATGTAACAAATTTTGGGAGAGTCATTTATATGTAAGATGAAAAACGGCTGCAGCATATGGATTTGACATCTGAAATGTATATCATATTCGAATAAATTTTTAAAGGATACGTTTTATATCTTTCAACATTTATTTTTTTATACTATTTTTCACAAAGGATAACTAAGAACAGAAAATTATTAAAATTTAAAAAAATCATATTGATCTATATGACAAATTATCATTAATATTTATATAATTAGTATGATATATGTAAGATGGTATCTAGGGATAAAGTGTATTTTGAAAACGGAATTAAGTGCCTTTCTGTGTATCTGGTTGGCGATTATTCGAACTAGTTTTCTTTTGTCAAAATGAAATGAAGAAGGTCAATATATATGATGACAAAAGCAGTTGAGTATATCTGAATGGCAAGTTATTGCTAACCTTTATATAAATAGTGTGATATGTATACGATGATGTCTAGGTGCAAAGTGCTTTTTGAAGCGGGAATGCAATTTACTTCTGAGCATCCAGTTTTTAATTATTCGGTCTAGATTTCTTTTATCAGAAATAAATGAGAAAGGCAAAACATTGTATTGACAACCGCCATAGAGTACATCTGAAGTGCAAATAATTGCTAACATTTACATAAATTGATAAATATTGGTTGTGTTAAGGTGTAAAGTGTGTTTTGAAAGCAGAATACAGTACATTCCTGTCTATCAAATTCGCGATTATTCGGACTAGGTTTTTTTTTTTTTTTTTTTTTTTTTTTTATGATAATGAAATGAAGAAAGTCATGTGTTGACAGCAGCCGTCGAATACATCTGAATGACAAATTATTGCTAACATTTACATAAATAGTGTGATATATATAAACAATGATGTCTAGTTGTAAAGTATTTTTGAATCTGGAATACAATATACTTTTGAGTAACCGGTTCGTAACTATCTGCCTAGATATCTTTTATCAAAAATAAATGAGAAAGGACAAACTTATTGTCAACATTGTATTGACGACTTTGTAATGACAGCAGCCGTGGACTACATTTGATTGGCAAATTATTTCTAACATTTATATAAATAATATGATAAATATCTATTGGTTTCTAGGTGTAATTTGCGTTTTGAAAACGAAATGCAGTACACTCCAGTGTATCCATTTCGCAACTATCCGGTCAAGTTTTCTTTCATCATAAGAACAGATGGAAGACAAGTTATAGCATTGATACGATTGCCGAGGTATTGGAAGCAAGTGCCTGCTCTGATTTTCCTAGATATCGTGAGCAAAATAGAAATTGTAACAGGACATATCTGTCACTTTGTTCAATGTTTGGGCACTAAGGAAATGAAATCAATTGTCGATGATGTCTCTTATTATAATTATACACCCCATTCATTACATTATATAACAATATAATTAGTATTCGTAAATTATTCTTTGGGTATGCTTCGTATTTTATAAGTGTATCACAGTGAAGATTTCCAAATGCGCGATAAATGAAAAAAAAGCTTTAGTGATTATGGAGGAGCAAGGAATCTCTATTCAGCAATTAGATTGCTGAGAAAGAAAAAATATATATAGACCCAGATTTATGCGCTTCGAAAAGTAAATCGGGGAACTGTTAAAAATTAAGGTAGCGATTTGAAAAGTGGTGTAGTAACACAAGATATTAGAAAGAGAATAAAAGAAAGAAAAAAATAAATGGCGTTTTATTTTATTTCAGAAAACTGATGGGCTTAGTACTCAATAAGAAATGAGAAAATACGTATTATAACATCGTATTTTGGCATAAAAAATTTATATTCAGGTATAAGAGAGCAAAGAAATGAGTTTATAGAAACCCGGCCTATCCGACTTTTTATTATCAAGCCTACTTTTCTGGCATATTAATCCGGATACTGGGGAATGTAATATCAACCTAACATATTAAAAAAAATATCATTTAATAAGATTAGATAGAATTAAACATTTCAATATTTATAATATTAGCCAATTTGCAGAAAGGGAATAATAGAGTCAAGTTAACAACATGCTTCACCTGTGACGTGGGGATGTCAAACATGGTCAAGACCTCAAGATGTTTTTTTTTTCTCTTTGAAACCGCATTATCAAATTAAAATGAAGTTAAAAATATGCGATTAAAATGTAAAGCAGAATGCTCATATTTAAAAACGTATACAATTGTTGTTGGAAGATTTGAAAAAAATGCAATCCCTAAACATTTGATAGAAATCTTTAGAACGGACAAAACCGATGGCAGAATTAATTAGAAATTACATAATTATGTACACATTTTTTCTTTCAAAATTAATGCAAAAAATGCACATTAAAACAGTATACTTATATACATTTATGTGTGTGTGTGTGTCATGCAACAGCTATCAGCCTGAAAAATAAATTATATGAGCCGTGATCAATATAAAATTAACTTATTCCAATGTAAATAACTTTTCAAATATAAAAATGATTTTGTTTAAAATTTGGGCGTTTTAGAAAAAAAATTGCGTCATTATTACATTGTTTTTAATATAAATTTAAATGGTGCACACATTTTTCCGAATTGTTATTTTTGAAAGTTATGCGGGAAAGATGTTCAACCTATATTCATTTTTAAATAGTTGAAATTTGGATTTCGAAAAATAAATAATGAACCTTCACTCATTTCGAAAAGCCTATATGGTATATTTATTCAACTTTTGAAGAAAACTGCATAGATGAGTAAATATACAGGTACACATTTTGCCTTATATGCCTAGATGGCGATCCAAGATATGAAAATCCACAAAACCTCATGATGAACTTTTTTCTCAATTCCATTGTATTCCGTTTGTATATTTTTCACAAGCGAAAATAAACATGAAAAAGAACAACACTTCATTTCAAAAACATTGCTCTTATTCTCTAAAATATGAAACTTCATTACTTGCAGCTGTTTTATTTGTTTCATGAGTAATTCTACATTCCCACTATAGAAATAAAAGAAACTAAGATTACCAAACAAATAAAAAAAGGAGGGAGAGAGTTGGGCTATTTCTTCCAGCCTTTGTTTCTTCCTCCTTGGCGCAGTATCAACAAATTGGCACTCAAATAAACGCCGTGTAAATGATTATTACATTCAGTTCATTTACTCGGTAGCAGATGTGGGTCTCGAAACCCAATCCTACGTGGCACGAATGACCCTCGGAAAACTTTATTGCTCGATAAATTTTCCCGCAATGGTGCAATAAATAACGCCAAATGTCGCGAAATGCCATAAAAGTGATCATTTAACACATTTTTAGAACTGGAAAGTGAATTATACCGCGCATTAATTTTGAAATCTCATTACTGTCCGAGCATTAAAGTATCAATTCATTATCTCCTCTGCTGTACGCCTCGCTTTAATTTGATATTGGAAATGTATGAATGAACGCACACACAGAAGATACGCTGAAAGTTGATCATACCGTGAAGTTTGGAAACCTTCTGGGGTTTTATGGGAAGATTATTTGGTTTTAAATGTTGGTAATTATCTGCATTTAAACAGTGCCAAATCATTGAGATGAGATATCAGAAAAGTGTAGGCTCTTCTGCATGAAAGCAGTGAGCATTTGATAAAGCGGGATACACAAACTATTAATGTTTTGTATATATCATAATACTTTTATTAATCATTTTAAATAACATCAACAACTTATTGACATTCATTCGTAGTCATTATCATATAATCATAACAAATACACAGAGATCAGGAAAAAGTAAGTATTGAATAATGCAACATTTCAAGAAACGAGAAATAATGTTAATCGATGAGTCAAAATTTCCAGAAAATATACACTAATTTAAATCGTTTGGTAAAAACATTTGCAGAAAATATGGAATTAATTTGAATCGTTTGGTAAAACACTTCCAGAAAATATTGATTTACCTGAAACGTTTGGTAAAAAATTTCCTGAAAATACGGATTAATTTGAATCGCTTGGCAAAATTTCAGGATAATATGGAGTAACTTTTATCATTTTGTAAGTATTTCCAGAAAATATATCGATTAATTTTAATCGTTTTATAAAAGTTTTAGAAAATGTTAGTTAATTGTAATCATTTGGAAAGCGTGTTCAGAAAATATAGATTAATTTTAATCGTTTGGAAATAATTCCATATAATATGGATTTCTTTGAATCGTTTGATAGAATTTCCAAAAAAAGTAGCAATTAATATTAATGATTTGCTATGAAATACCAAGAAAATGTAGAATCCTTGTATCGAGGAGGATTACCATCATGTAAAAAAATGATGCTATTTAATCAAAAGGAATAAATAAACTGCCAATATTTTGTTCATATAACAACTATTTTACCATTCATTTCAAATAATATCTCCATTTTCTCAGCATGAATATTCATCACCATATAATTATAGCAGATACATGGATATTAGGAAAATGTAAATGCTGAATAATGTAACATTTGAAGAAATGAGAAATAAAGTTAATCGCGTTTTAAATATCATCAGAAAATACGTGTTAATTTAAATCGTTTGCTTAAATTTCTTGAAAATATGGAATAATTTTAATCGTTTGCTTAAAATTCTTGAAAATATGGAATAATTTTACTCGTTTGCTAAATATTTCCAGAAAGTAAGATTAATTTTAATCTTTTGGTTAAATTTTCTAAGTGTACGGATTAATGTTAATTGTTTGGATTGAAATATCTAGAAACTGTTGGCGCACTTTATCAAAGTAATGTAAAAAATGATCCTATTTTATAAATAGAATAAATGGTCTATCAAAACTTTATGCATACAATAACAACTATTTTTTACTCATTTTAATAAAAATCAACATGAATAATTATTATCATTACATCAATCTATTACACTGTAATCAGTAAAAAGTAATGACAGTCTGACAACCGAATAATGCAACATTCCAGAAAATAAGAATTAATTACAATCGTTCACTAAAATTTTTCAGAAAATGAAAATTATTATTAATCGTTTGGTAAACATTTCTAGATAATGGGAAATAGTTTTAATCGTTTGGTAAAACAAATTGTCACACTATTTCTGCAGATTACTACTTACTATTAAATTAAACAATTGTTTTATAAAATAAAAGCTTAAAATTATTTTTAAAATGATGTTAAATAATAATTTAATATCCAAAGGTATAAATTTAACGCATATTAAATGATTATTCAACACATTTTAAAAGCAGGTCAGAGAATTATTATACCCATTGATAGTGAAATCTCATTATTGCACACTATTGAAATATCAATTCATTTTATGTGCGCTTTGCACCATTATTTAATTAGATATTGAAAAAGTATAAATAACTTCGGTTAGTAAAAGGCGTAAGGAAAGCATATTGGAAACTCACTAAATATTTTATGAGATGATTATTTAGTTGAAATGTTTGTAATTACGATATTTAAACAATTCCAAACTATTAGAAACCGTTTTTAGGAAAATGTAGTAAACTTTGTACCCATTTAACAATGAGAAAATCTAAATTTTGTGTGAAAACTTTCTATGATATTAGAGAATAAATAAACTGCCGAAATTCTGTTCGGAATACAACTGTTTCATTACAAACTGGCTGATAAACTTCGCGGTTCTAAACCTTAAAATACTTTCATATCTAGCATTTTGGGTGGAAAAAAAACAAATTTTCTATAAAATATTATTATACACAAAAATATTGTTATCAGAAATGTTTTTAATTTAAAAAAAGATAACAAAACAATCATGTGTGCTTTAAAATTTGAGGTTAATTTAATATCTGAGTCAGAATACAAAATGTATATAAATGTCTTTATTTCAGAATGTCATATTTATTTATTAAATTTCGAAAAATATTTAAATCTATTAGAAACATTTTATTTGAGATAAAATTTGTTGTATCAAAAATATCTGAAATTTATTAAGGGGTAAAATGTATCTTTTAAGTTACTAATGAAAAATGTCAAAATATCAATCAACTTCTCAGTTATTGCTTATAATGAATTTACTGATAGATTTTGCAAAGTTGACAGCATTTTTTTCTTAAATATTTGTGAAATGTTGGAATAATTTCGACAAAGTTGTTTAAAATGAAATATGGAGCATGCATACAAAAATAGTTATAATTATTTTTATATATATTAGGATTTTAAATTATTGTTATAAAACCATCAAAAATAGATAGTGGGATTTACAATAGCTAATGTATAGAATAACATCGATAATTTTACATAAACACATTTGTTAAAATAAATTTCAACAACTTATCTTATTGTTATTGTGGTTAAAATTTTAATTAGTGCAGTCAATTTTTCTGCAAAATAAATCGGTAGCACCCGGTAAAAACAAATAATAATGAAAAAAATAAAAAAATAAATATTAAAAAGGGTAATATAAAATGTAAATAACTTTAAAATTACCATTTCTACATTCGAGAAATGGCATATATTTGAATACAGTAATAGTGATAGTTGATTTGAATAAAATTAATTGAAGTAAAATTTTTTATTTATGATACATTTTCATCATATCAATGTATTCATCATTTAATCTATACTTATAATAAAGCTCAATGTGTGTGTGTGTGTGTGCGTGTGTGTGTGTGTGTGTGCGTGTGTGTGTGTGTGCGTGCGTGTGTGTGTGTGTTGGCGCTCTACAGGCCAGACCGTTGGACCTACAGCTACCAAATTTGGTACATGTATACCTTGGAAGTTCGGAATGTGCACCTCGGAGCCCTTTTTTCGAATTTTTAATTAGAATTTGAATTAATTAAAATTTAAGTGAAATTTCAACGTTTTTCCGCTATAACTTCCGAAAATATGATCGCATAAACATGATTTTTACATCAATTTAAAGATTAAAAAATTAGCCTTCTAATAGTATCAGTGTTTTTATGTATAACTTAAGCTTCTATTTTTAATGAATTTTTAAAGAAATATTTTAACCATGTTTTTTTAGCACGTGACTGGATAAAATAAAAGAATGTCGGAAGTTCAAATAAAAAAAATTATCATCGCAAATAAATCTAAAGCAATACAACTTTCAGCACGTGACTGGATAAAATAAAAGAAATATAAAATGTGATATTTTCTAAAAAAAATAAATGCAAAGCAAAGGTTTCTTTAATCGTTTGCAATATCTAAATCATTTATTCCATAAATCATCTTTATTTACAGTAAACCTGATTGAATTTAGACAGGATATGCATTGAAATCCCGACTTAATGGCATATTTATGTAATCGTTTGCAATATCTGTATCATTAATTTAATACTTTTTTTCCCTTTCTCGCTTTCTTTAAAAAACACATTTAATATTTTGGCAACATCGTCGAAATTTTTTTTAATATTTTGGAAGCATAACCGGTGGTTAAAACTGACTGATTTATAAAATTAAAGAATATTATTAGGAAAAGGTGTACTTTTAGAACTTTCCGTCCATCATCTTAAAGAAAACATTAATTTCAGGTCAATCGACAGCCCGGAATTACTTCAAGGCTAATGAATATGTGATTTAATCGAAAATTTTAGAACGCTTTACACATGGCGAACCAGCTGGTCGCCAAAGGCGGCTAGTAGTAAATATAAGTAAAATTAAATAATTCAATACGTTTTATTATACTCAATGGTATATTCAATATTTCCTAATATTACTTAGCATAATAAACTGCAGCAGTAAATGGATTATAAAACAAAGACATCAATCTTTATTTATTATTCTAGATAATTTAGTCTAAACATTTTAAACGAATAGAACGAATTTAAACATATCGACAAGAACATGGTTCCATCAACTACCTCCTCTAATCCTCCAACAGGAAGTACATGTAGTATGTATAGAAGAAACTCTACGACAAATCATTATTAAGAAATAAGAGGAACAGCAAGTTTTTAAATTTTGTTTCGTTTTTTGTCCATGATAAAGTAAAAATGGCTTATTTCCATATGCCTGCTTGAACATTAAATATTCCTCATTTTAGAGTTAAAGTGTATGCAAGCTATTGGAGCAATCATTATGAAAGCAATAATATACACGAAAGAAAAAAATCATAATTTTAAATAAATTTTTCATTTAGTGAAGCAAGCCAGATGCACGAATTTATGAATTTAAAAAAACGTTATTATTTAAAATTTTTAGTTTTCGAATAAATTTTGTGCCATATTCTCATTTTGTAATAACCTGATATAATAAAATTCTAAAATATTTTAAAGATTCACTTTGAGTTTTTAACTTTTCCATAACTATTTAAAACTAATTGAAATTGAATTCAATGCAATTTAAACAATGGCAGACGCAGTTTTGTATTTGTCAGAAAAATAGCTTATTTGTGCAATGTTTACAGTTCTGTGTATATAAAATTCATATTTGCAATTAACTATTATAATTCAATGATAATTATAATAGTTAAGGCATATTTTTGTATAAGTTTGTTTAACATTTATTTTAAAGAATTTGAATTTTAAAAATCATTTATAAAAAATAATTTTATAATTTATATAACAGCTCAATATTTATGTTCTGTGTCCTCTTTTTTAATGTAATTCCTATCAAAATTTTAATTTTTTATTTTAATATAAATCGAAATAAGCTACTCTTCTTATGCTAATCAGGAGTTACTTATTTCCATGAAGTTCTTAATTATTATTAAATATCATTTTCTAAATTATCCTGTTTAATAAATTATTTAAGATTAAAAAATATCTTAATATGAAAAATTCTCATTATCAAACTATTTTATTCATCATAATTTTAAATAATTTTTCATACAAAAGTCAGTGAAGCTAAGAAGAAGCGAAGTTAATCCATTTATTTCAGAAAATAGTTATTATGTACCTCTGTCAGATATTGAACTTATTACTGGATTAATATTAGCTTCCTGTCTTTCCAGAAATATTAAAATCGAATAATTTTAAAAATATTTTAGCGGAGAGAATGAATGTAAAGTAATGAAATAAATGAATAAATAAAGAAAGGAATTAAGTATCATGAATGAATAAAAAATGAATTTTAAAAATTAAAGGAAAGAAGAACGAATAAAATAAAAGGGCCTAATGATGTCACGTAGTATATATAATGAACTCTAAGAATAAATGAAGAAAATTGTAAAAGAAATTAAGAAATAGGAATGATTAAAATGGTGAATTAAGTAATTAATAAAGTAGAGAATTAAAGAAGAAAATGATTTAAAAGGGGAATAAATGAAAGGAAAAGACACAATGAAATAACACAGTATAAATAAGAATAGTAGGAAAATAATTAAAAAAAGAAATAAACTTAAAAGGAATTAGGATAAATGATTAAATGATAAAAGGAATGAAAAAAAGAATAAAAGTTATTAAAAAATGAATGAAAGAAAACCATCTAATAGGAGTAACGTAGTAAAAAAAAATAAAAGAAGAAAAAGAAAGAAATATAATATGAATGAAGAAAAATAAATTTAAAAAATTAAGAAAGAAAAGGACTTAAGAAAGGGGAATGAATGAAAAAATGGGGATTTTTAAAATTAAAGAAGAAACAAAATTAAAAAATGAAATGAAGGAAAATAAAAGATATAATAGAAATAACTCAGTAGGAATAAGGAATGCATTTGAAAATAATGTAAAAAATTAATAAATGTAAAAGAAATCAAGAAAAAATAATGAAAAAAGGAATTTTAAAAATTAAGAAAGTAAAGAAAAAAGACATAATGGAAATAACTTTGTAGAATTTAGGAATCTGTTGAAAATAATGGAAAAAGGAAATAAATGTAAAAGGAAGTAAGGAAAAGCAATGGATGAAAATAGGAATTTAAAAATTAAGGACGAAAAAAGAATTAAAAGTAAATGAATGAAAGCTCTAATAGAAGTAACGTCTTAGGAATAAGGAATGTGTGGTAAATAATGAAAAAAATGAATAAATGTAAAGGGAATTAAGAAAAACCAATGAATGAAAAAAAATAATTAAAAAAATACGGTAGAAAATGATGAAAAAAGTACGAATGAAAGAAAAAGATATAATAGAAATAATGCAGTAAAAATAAGATCTGTATGGAAAATAATGAAAAATAAAGGAATAAATGTAAACATATTAAAAAAAAAGAAAAAAAAAGAAAAGGAATTAAGAAAGGTATGAATGAATAAAATAATACCTTATAGAGATATCATAGTAAAAGTAAGGAATGTATGGAAAATAATGAAAAAAGAAATCAATATAAAAAGAAAAAAAAATGAAAAAAAAAATTGAAAAAATTAAGCAAGAAAAGGAATAAAAAAAATTAGAAATCAATGGAAAACCCTAATAGCGGTAAAGTAATAGAAATAATAACATAATACCAGTTCAGTTCGAAACTTGCTCATATACTTCTCAGTTAAGATATTATTTTATCCTTCTCACACAAAAACCGCTGACAGTTGATAATCTCCGCTAGTGGGGAAATTTCTATTCTCTTAGTCACTGCATGAAAGTTTTGGATTTCATAGGAATATAGAAAAAAAGTGTTTGGTCATAACTTAGCAACAAGATCACATACCAAATTTCATTGAATCAATCCTCTGCGATTTTGGATAATCACTTTTGCATACATTTGAAAAAACAGACACTAGATCGTTATTGACGTGAGATTCAAAATTATTCTTTACCGTAATAATTCTAAAATTTAGATGTTACACTTCAATGTTATAAAGTTCAATTGTTTTAGAACAATTAGTTCAACAGAAATAAAAGACTTATTAATAGATTTCTTATTTTTTCGTATACGTAGTTTCGAGGAAGTATAGTAGTCCTCATAAAAAATTCAAACTGATGAGTTTGTCCAATCACCAAGTTTTTGGACATCCTGAATTCGACAAACAAAATTTTGGAAAATGTAAGACTGTATCTTTGTCACAGACAAAGATAGCTCAAAATCTTTTCAGTAGGAATCCGTCTGTCCAATTATTCGAATTTAAGGTAAGATTACATTTACGATGCGAAGAAAGCTGGATATATAAAAATTATATAGATGACACTTTTGCATTGTAGACAACTCAAATTTTGAGCAAAATCTAACTAAAGGTTAACTATCTGTCGTTTTTTTTTTTTTTTTTTTTTTCAAATTCATATAACTAAGGTAATTTGAAAACGCAATGATTTAAATTTATCTCTAATTTGAGATAGGATTTTGAGACTATAAGTGAAATTTTTTGAAAATGTTGCCACAAGTTTTCAAGAAAAACCAGTTTAAAAGACAAATTCAAGTTTTGAGTAGTATTAACTGTTAGAAATCAATTATCGAATAACTAGCAAAAGAGACCACAAAAGTTTCAGCAAAAATTCTAAATTCGCACCAATAGTTACTATTTCCTAACTATTGCACGCCAGTGCCATGTAAGGAGTTCTTTGGCCTGATAAATTGGTATGATGAAAAAGAGTATATGAGAAAGTGTTTGAGAGACTATTTCCTCTGCTGTCAAACTTTGATTGAAATTTTCTGTTTAAAGAATCCGATTACGTTCGAAGGAAAAATTTTGAAAAATGTGATTTCTTTGAAACTATTTATGGTTTTTAGATGCATTGTCAATAATAAACACTATAAGTGCAAAAACAATTATTAAAAAAATATAATATATTTTGAGAAATGGGTAAATTTGCTGTAATTTTAGTGACATTTAACCAAAACGGGTAACACTCTGCACACAATTCTAATGCAGCAATCGTATTTTTCTTTGTACATAAATTATAAAATATGATGATGAATGAAATGAACCAAAATCTAAGAAACATTTTGAGATGCAAAGAAGTTATGTGTAAAAATATGCACACATATGCATTCTTACCATAAATTTACAACTTAGTTTTCTAGAAACACTTATAAATGAAAAAGTATTTCGGCAACAATAAAACATTTGGTTCATTTCATTGCCCTCATTATTTAAAATACACATTGAAATTCTTATGTAAATACCTTTATTAGTTTTTGATATCATGTTAACGGTGGCGAATTTTTATGAAAATTAAACTTTGGGGAAAATTGAAAATTGGGGAAGTTAAAGATAAATTTTAGCTGAAAAATGTGTGACCCTGGATGATAGGTCAGGCCATCCTTTTCTTAGAAATGATAGACAGTTTTGGGAGGAGAAATGTCTGAACTACAGGAAATAATAAGAATTTTTAAAACTCCGGAAATGTGGTCGATAACCAGTGCTTTTAACATAGTCGGATACCTTGAATTCAAGTTTCAACTGTTTTGTTTTTTTAATTATTATTTCCAGATAGACAAACTTTTATATACTTCTCCTATTATTATTCTTTTTTTTAATGTAAGGAGACATACATTTAAAGGAAGTTAAGACTAAAATACATTCTTCTGAAACTGAAGATGAATATATATATTTATTCTATCAAATGCAATTGACACAGGAATATTCCATTGTCATGCATGTGAGAACAATCTTCCTTATGCAATCTTGCAACATCTGGATTATCCATGGGATAGCTTATTTTTAAACGCATGATTTTGATGAAAATTAAATCTGAAAAAATAATGCAACTTTTCAATAAGGTGACATTCATTGTGCATTTTACCACTTTTGATAATTTTGTTGAAATGAGATTTCAGTGAATTCATTATTATCGCTCCGTCTTGCTTCATTTCAAAAATACATTTATGTATTATTAAGAATTAAATTTCTCAGGGAATGTGATACAATTTTTTAAAACTGATTGTGCATTTAAAGTAAGCTTATAGTTGTTGCAGGATTATTAGTATAGATTATATTATTATGTAATTATGTTTATAAAACATTCCTAAACTTCATTTTTATATTTTTGTTTTATACTTTAAAACCATAGTATATTTTTCGAGATTAAGGGAAAATATTTTAAAAGCCTTTTTCGTTTCCTTGTTATTCTATGAATCAATTTGAGACATCAATAAAGAATTTTCATCAAATCCTTTATTGAAATATTTATTGAACCAAAATTACAAAGCAAGATAGCTTATAGAATTTGCTAAATACGACAAAACGGAATTTGAAGCCTAGATATGAAATTATCAAATCAATTTATTGATAAGAATATTTTTCAAAATTCTGACTTTAAATGGAAACAGTTGATAGCACTATAATAAATATCAAACTTTTGTCACAGCTTGGAACAAAGAAAATTGCAAGACGGAAAATGTTCCAACTCAATTTATTTGCGAATTGAGACTATAATATTGAAGTCTGGTTAGAATTTGCATTTCATTGATCTTCTAAATTCCGAACCCTTCAATACTTTTATTATAATTTAGAAGTACTTTCCTCATTTTTGTTGGTTCTCGACGTTTAAAGAATATTTACAGATTTATTTAAAATATATTTTCTCAATCTTTAATATATGTTTTATTAGTGGAAAAACTCAAAGCTGCTAGCAATGAAACTTTCCTTCTTTTAAAAATAAAAATATTACATTTTAAGTAATAGATGAAACAGATTATTAAAAACCTAATTTTAATAATATATTTTTTGAAAAATTTTTAATAGTGTGCTGAATATGAAAATGTAAAAACAAATATGTTTTGTATTAGAACTTGAAAGAATCCAGCCATATTGATAAAAAAGAGCTTTTTAAATAATATATATAAATAAACCATAAATTTATTCCTTGAAAATATTATCGCACATAGAAGCATTCTATCTTTTGCAATTTTATATTTAATGGATACATTAAAAAACTTTAATTAATAAAGAATAAAAACAATAATATTGAAAAAAATGAAACCGGAAATTAGAAAATAGCTCAAAATTCCAACATTGCTTGGTAAAATATCTTTAAATTTCTATATTTTAAAATCGTCTGCATATAAATGGAGAGTTTTTAATTACTTGAACATTTAATAAAATGTTACAATTTGATAAATAATGAGCTATGAATATTTAGTTGGAATTGAATCAAAATTTTCGAAAATTTGCATAGCCAATATAATTATATTAAACTATGTAATATTAATAATTATTACCGGAAAAAATTATTATTTTCATTTTGTTTGACATATCAAGTATTGAAAATTGATGAGAAAGAAGTCTAACAATGACATCAATATTTTGTCGTTTGCAAAAATGGGAAACTAGTAATTTACATTTTAAGCAGCAAATTATCATCACAATCATTTACCCCAATCCACTATACTATTGGTGGAATTTGAAATGGCTATTTCTGTTTTATTTAGAATTTAAAAAAAAACACATTCTTCGATGAATAGGAGGAAATGAATAAAGTACAAATTAATGTAAAATAACCATTAAATTAATTCACTCATTTTTAAAATATTGTGAGCAAATAAATACTAGGATATTTCATTGAGAAATAGAAATCACAGGATGATTTTTTTATCTCTGTTTGTTTTTTTAAAATTTATTTTATAACATTACACTCGAAATTCTCTGGCATTGTTTTTATTTATTTATTGCACTATTTTTACGGGCATTAGAACTAAAGCTCCATTGAAAACTGGCTGGAACATAACTGAAGTACACCCACTCGTGAAGAATAGGGGCATTTGATGGAAATAGTGCCAGCCCAAGAAAAAAACTCGAGGCAAAGAATACTTTTTCCCGCCTTTTCCTATCGAAAATAGTTCCGAAATGACGTAAAATACAATGGCTATCTCAAGACCAAAGATATCGATCTCTACCGATAGAGATTTTTCTTTTGATTTTGATACACTTTTTTTTTTCCATTTTTCGACAAGAAGATTATGGATTGCTTTTCAGATCAACCTCGAATCTAGAATTTGGAGATTCTGAAGAAAAAGCTGAGAGATACGGGGCTCTGTTTTTTTATCGGAAGGACTTCGATTTAGATTTTGGAGAGTTGGAAATTAAATTTGGATTGCTGCGGTAATGGAAACCTCAAAATTTGATTTTATTATCGGACTACTTTACTGACAAGAGAGATTTCCAAAAATATTAATGATCGCATGTTTGTTTTAGATTTTTTTCATAATCTATAATAACCAAAAACAAAGGATTATTATTTTTATTTGATTAATAAAATAAATACGAATTAGTATCATGATTCATATTTTTAATAAGTAGGAACATGATATTGTTTCCATTTGAGGGTTTTGAAGCCTCAAAAGTCACAGAAAACAAATTTTTGAAGCCTGAAAATGCATAGGCAATAAATTGGTGACTTATCGCTTTTGATGCTTCCATTTTTCAATTTTAGGTTTATTAAAAAATAATGCAGAAGGTGACAATTTATCGGCAACTAAACTTACAACTTGATTTCCAAATTATTCTTTCTTTAAATTCTTACGAATTTTTCGTGATTGTTTCAAACTGGTATATGATAAATTAATTCAAACAATGAGTAATTTAAAAATAATAGTTTTCTCACATGATAATTTAAAATTTGTGATCGTAGGTTTCCATTTGCTTTTTGTTTTGTTGATATTTTTGGGTTTCGATGCCAAAGTTTGATTAAGTATATTTTTGGTAACACAATCTACTTTTATTTTTTTTTAATTAAGTTAGATATAATGTAGCATAATTAAATGCCAACCTGCATTCAATTCTCGTTTCTTTTCTTTAGTTTATAATAAAACTTTTACTTTACAAATTATTGAAATTTTCGAATAAAACTTTTTCTGCGACTTTACTGAAATTTATAAAGCACAAATTTATAATTTATAATAACATTCTACTGAAATTTATAAAGCACACAATTAATTTAACGATAAAAGAACTTGAATTATTTCCACTGAAATAAAAAAGGCCTAAGAAATTTAATTCTCATCATTTTTTTTCAAAACCATGGTATTCATTTTTATATCATTATTCACTCAAACATGTTGTTTTTTTCAATCCATAAGTCATAAATTAGCAATTTAATCCATTTTTTTAAAAATTATAATGCAAGTCTTCAACAATTTTGTTTTACATGCAAGAAATATTTAAAATAAAACAAACAAAAATTAATGGTTTGCTTTAATTAAGTTCATATGTTTGATGACAACACGATTTACAATTTATTGTTGAAAGAACTAATATATTATAATTTATCCATCCATTTTAACATCTTTTAATTATTTGATAGATTTCACAAAAACAAGTAAGGTAAAAAATGAATTAAACTCTTACTTAGGTCAACAAAGAAATTTTTATTTTAGATAATTTTATAAAATATTTATCAAAAAATTATTAAGTATTACAAAATCATTGATTTTCGCAAGAATTGGACTCGTTTTCTTCACCTTCTGGTGAAAAATATTGAAATCTGGCATTTTACAGATCGAGCTACTGCCTGTTGATTTCAATTTTCATTACGGACAGCTAAAACTCTATTTAAAGTATTAAAAATTAATATAATTTAATTAATGAATCGATATTTAAAAAAACTATTTAAATCTATTGTTATCCACTACATGTTTAAACAAATATATTTGAAGATTATTTTATTAAATAAAAAAAATGAATAATTTTTTTATTACCGACTGAAAATTTGAAAGATCTATAAATAAATAAATATAGTGAGAGCAAGAACTAATAGTAGGAAATGAATAAAACAAAAATAAAATATCCATCTAATTGTTCAGTTTTATATAGATTCACGCTACTATTGATGCCGAATTCAATGCATGTAGCTTTTTCTGAATTGAAATTATCGTGTACATATATGAAAATAGTGGCTTAGTATTTATCTGTTGGCTTTCACTCAAAATAAAATATACACATAATATTTTGGGGCAATAGAAATGTATTTTAATTTCCTTTATTTACAGTAATTCCAAAAAATGACTTTAATTTTTTTTTAGAAAAGTCAATGTGTCCTTTGATTTAAATATCGAGTCTAAATTACCAATAGCAAACCACTTCCTTTGTGTACTTCGCATAAAAAAGGCACAAAGTTTATAATGTAAATATTTCTACATAAAATCACAGTTTTATTTAAATAATGTCCTCATACTTTGCATGAAAAATTCATGGTTTGAAACAGCGATATCGATTTTTATATTTAATAAGAAAAACAAGATATTTGACATTGCTCTCAAACTTTGCCATTTTTATTATTAAATAAAGTCACAGACATAAGTAAATTGTCTTTTAAGAGCCATTGAAAAATTGAATTTCAGAATCTCGCGAGCAGAAAAACAATAACCTCAGTTAAGAAAAATCAGCTATCGGAATCATTTCATTTTCTTTCGTATTAAATCTTATATTTCATCGAAATATTTCGAAACTGTATCTTGAAGTAAAAAGGCTTATGTTCTCCAAGCTAAATTACTTTAAGTAAAAAAAAAATACAAATACAAAATATTGTATTTTGATACATTTCCTTTGTGTAGAAGGTAGGATAAAAAAATATGTTACATATTCCCAATCAAGTTAAAGAATTGTTTCTTGGGTTAAATTTCACATAAAGAATTCGAATTTATTTTCAGCGCTTGCGAACAAAAGCCGAAAACAATTGTTCACCTCTACCCCCCACCCCTCCTAAAAGCAAATTTGCATATGAAAATTATTAGCGCTTGCTGAAACGTGGCTTCACTTCAAATCATTTTTTTTTTTTTTTTTGCCGACCACATCTCTTCTTTCCAAAAAGTCGTTTTATTTGATTTCGGAACATGAATAAAAGAAAAGAATATTTTAAATTTTCTTACCATTTTTTTGTTGCTTCAGATTTTTTTCCTTCAATAAGAAGCTTAGTACACATTTTTTATAACTATTTTTCTTTCGTCTTAAAAATTAAAAAAGGATGTATGGAAATCAATGATGATGTAAATGCTAAAATATGCAATGCCCCTGTATTTATATTAAATTATTTAATGTTAAAGGATATGTTTCTGATATTTTTTAGGCACCATTTGAATAAAAATATGGCAACAGTTGTAGGGTAGGGCTTTTGATGTCATGCATATGAATTAGCCGAAAATTAAGGCTTTTTCATATAAATGCAATTATTTTTCCCTTTTTTTTTCAGCTTATATTTCTTACGAGAAGATAGTTAGCTTTGTTTATTATTCTTAATAATTTATTCCTTTATCTGAAACTTTCGTTATTGTTAAAGGTTTAGGAAAACGTGATGCATTTTTAATTTTTTCTGAAGGAGAAGGAATTTGAAGGAGAAATTTCGAGGATGTAATGTAACGGAACTCCAAAAATATAAATTAAGCATTCCATAATCTTATTTTAAAGATTTGTGTAGATTTTTTTTTAAAAATTACTGCAAACGTTCACAATTTGAAGTAAATGATAAGTTATTGAATAATTGTTCAACAACTGCATGGAAATGTCATGCAATCCATTTACCTCTATTTAATAAGTGCAGGATTTTGAAATTTTAGTGCATAAAAAAGAAGTTTAGTTGTTCAGAATCCTATATTTCTTGCATGAAATCTGATTTATTTACGTAATGAAGAAAAAACGGTGTTATAATTTTAACTTAATTTTTATGTTTGTTTAATGATACAGAGTGGTTATAATTAAATATCCTCTATAAATAGCATCCTACAACGCAAACGGATGAGCTAATTGCAACGAAATTTGGTGTTAAGCTTGGTTGTATATGTATATAAGTAAAATATTTTTTGAAAAAAATGACTTATTTCAATTTACTTTTATAACTATAATATTTTAAAGGAATTCGTAGATTATTAAGGACTTGTCAGATAATTTAACATTGGTAACTGATAATTGCGTCATAACCTGATACTGCAAAACTCTTTGAACTTCCATGCGTCTGAATGGTAAAATGTTTCCAATATCAGTACTAACTGCTCGGCTGATTTGCAGGTATACTTTATTTGCAATAAATTATTAGGTTTTTGTTTTCAATTTTTAACTACAACTAAGTAATTAGAAAATGTTATAAGCAAATACAAATATTAAGGGAAATTCATATATGTTTTAAATGTTAAGGTTAACTTCTAATCATTCTCAAAATAGAAGCCACATAATTAATAAAAACTAAGAAAAAATGAGTCAGTATAAAATTTTATAATGCATTTATTCTTTACAGACTCTGGATCATTTTTTACATAGGTTTTCAAATCTCGAACTATGAGGTCCCAGACATATATTCCAATGTATCTCTAGCTTTTCAATTAAAAAATCTATCTTGAAACAGAAGTAATATTTCAAGATTCCTTATACAAATCAATGAAAATATAAAATAAATTAATTGTTAATTAATTTGTAATTATTAGAGTTACCAGCTCAGATTATTTTGAGGGAACTAATATGATGACTTAACTTTCCAAAAGGCGCAATTCCACTAGCAATCCTTCACTGAATATTTCACTTATTTTCTGTCCCAGCTGTTATTTTGATTTTTAGTTTTAACAACTGTATATCCTTTACCATATAAAAAGAAATTATAAAATAATTACCAAACGATGTTTTACCTGAATGAACAAAAACATTAATTATTACAAAACTATAATATTAAGAAGTATTTTAAGAATTTCCAAAGTTATTATATCTGTTAAAAATTAAGCCATTGTAATCTGATGTTAAAGTCTCAAATTCTACAGCATACCATCTAAGTTCCAGACTAGAATCTATGAATAATTCGTTATATACGGGAGCTTAAGATACCGCATACAAAGAATATTGCTTTTCATTACCAAAAATTTTCCAGCTGGTAGAGCGCAAAATTACGGTCATGGCTTTCCTAGTTATTTAATTTCCAATCACGCATTTAATGGCTATTCTTAAATAGGTTTCTCATTCCGTAAAAGCAATTCTTTAATTTAATTTAGATAAATATCTCCAGAAAAAGAGGCAATGAAGGAAAATTTCAACATGGCATTTTCTTATATTGAATGTCTGTTAACATTCCTTCCTTATATAAAACTTGTTTCTAACTTCATAGAATAATATTAAATTAATCTCAAATTAAATAGAGAAGCCACGAACATTTTTCAGAATTTTCTAAAAGTATTCACAACCGCGAATACTTGGAAAAATTATTCAAATATTAAATCTGCATAAATTGAATTATAATTCAATTTCATATCAAGAATATTGAACTAGTCTGTAACTGAATTAAGGTTTAAGCGATAGAACAATTGAATTTTATATCTAGAAGAAAATATTACAAAAATTTGAATATCGGATTTAGTTAAGATGCAGGTGAACTAGTTATGGAATAATGCTAAAATAATTCTAAAAAGAATTTTTGCGATCAATTTACTATGAGCTCAATAAATAATAAGACATTTTAAAATCAATTTTATAAATTAGTATAGTTTGCCATAATTGTTATATAAAAAGTTTTCTAGTAAATTTAGGTAAAATAAGTATGAATTTTTATTTGAGTGGTTTCTTATCTGATATCTTATATTTACATATCGTCTGGTATTCGTCTGGATTAGTTGCATTTTGTGAGAAAAGATTATTTTCATTTTTTACGCTATAAAAAATAATTTATCGTCTGAGTTTCGTAATTTTTTGTAGACTAAGTTTGCGATTTTTGAAAATTGTTTTAAAGCTTGTCAAATAAACATTATTTTATCGTCTGAGTTTCTTATAATTTTTTCATCATCGTTTTAAAATGTAACTCATATACAGAATGAAATATTATAAAAGATAGATGTTTTTATTTTATATGAACAGATATATACCAATAAGTCTTACTGGTACATTTTGGAGTTTTAAGTTGGAGTTGTAAATACACACTTAGTTATTTTTTCAGTTAAAGATCATACTGTGAAAACCGACTCGGTAATTAAGTAATTTAAGTATCCATCCCAAAGCAAAAGTATTGTGGAAATATATCGCAGCAATATTTACGTAATATCTTTAAAAATACGTATGAAAAATTTAGTCAAATGTTCACAATTTTAACTAATATTATTAAAAATTTCATAATTTAAACTAATATTATTGAAACTTTTATTTTTCACAAATTTAAAGGATTACTTTTTATTAAAGGTAATTTTTATGTTGGTTAAAATCATTTATATACAATGTAGTTAAAATACCGTGTTTTCTGGAAAAAGTTATGTCATTTAATTTTAAGGTAAAAATATAGTTAGAATAAAATTTAAAAAACAATGTAGTGAGAATTTTTATAGAAAACATTATTACATTCCATATTTTTTATACATGTTCTGAAATTCTAAAGTAGTGAGCATTTTGACTTCCATTAACAGAAACTATTGAAAAAGCTGTGTTATTAATTTTCATATACTGGTGAAAAAATTATAGTTTCAAATATTTTTTTTATAATTTTTTAACCATCCCATCGCCAATCTCTTAGGATAACATAAAATAAGGATCTTTATGCATGTATCTTGGGAATCTGCAAAACTTTGTTTGATCAAGATTTTATAAATAAGAGACACATATGCATTTTAGAAGATAAGAACATATATTTCAGAACAATGGAACTTAAATTTCAAGTTGGATTAAACGATTTTTATCAATTTTCCATCAAAACTACCTAAACTATTATAACATAAAAATGAATTTTAAGCTTATCTTACAAATTCAAAATATTATTATCTCATTAACCCTTAACTGGGGAGGAGAAATTTTATGACTTACCTGGGAAGGTACGGTATACCAGATCGCATTTTATTTACACTCAAATTAATTTTCTAATGAATAAATTAGTGTGAAAAGTTGTAAATATATTTTGCAGATATTTTTCTTGATATATTGATATGGTTGAAATTTTTTTCAAAATATATTATCATTGAAAAAAGTAAATAATTTGGAGCATACATTTTCTTCCGTAATTACATGTTACAATAAAAAAAAATATTCTTGAAAAAAAAAACATATCACTTTACACTTTTTAAATCATATTTATTTTTCCCCTATAAAATTAAACAATTATATGAAATATAAAAAAAATGACTATGGGTAAAATCGGCCTTTTTTATATCGGCTTGTGTGACTATCATAGCAAGGTTTTGCAGGGCATTTTAAACATATGGATTAAGAACTATATTTTTCTCAGTATTAATCTATCTTGTATATATATATATATATATATATATATATATTCAAAATGTATTATTACCAGAAAAATTCATTATGTTTGAACATACATATCAGAATCAACTTAATGTGAACGTCATCGAAAAACTCTTCTGTTCAACCATCCTCATTACTAAAACCACTTTCTGCTTTATTTGAAAGTGTCTTGTGCGCTGCTTCATACATAATCTTCTTCGAAGAATATGTAAACTGGGTGATATTTTGAGGTTTAAGTATCAGCGCCATTTTCTAATCTTCTGTTCGCTATTCTTCGTCATTCTTATATCATCTGTTTATCACCAGGGCACTTACAAGAAGGTGCGGTCTTAGAGACTGCACTAAAAAATAACTTAATTATTTTAAAAAGCATCCACTGAGACCGGTTGAAAAAGTACATGCTTATTGAAGGTCACAAAACTGGGAGCTACGGGTCAATAAATTCAATTGAGCTAAAAGTAGAATAAGGGGGACAGAAAAATCCATCACTAGTGGTCTCACAGTCCGCAAGTCCCTAGTTAAAGGTTGATAAAAAATTAAATTCCCTAGAATATACATATATATTCTAGGGCATCTCTCTCTCTCTAAATAAATAAATATATATATATATATATATACACAATCATAAAATTATTAAAACAATTAAAACACATTTCTTGATCAACAAAATTAAAACGAAACCAACTAGGTCGAAATCGAAATTAAAACTCAATTCAGAATTACACGCTAAAAGTTCACAAAATGAAAGGTAAATGAATAAAAACCAATTAATGAAACAAATCCACAATACTATATTCAAAGAATTATTTAAACGAAACAGAAACAGAAGTAACTACGGAAACGAAACCAAAACCGGAATCGAAACTAAAAATCATTACTGATTAAACCAGTTTTAAGAATTAAAATGTTTTTAAATCAATCATTGTATTTAGAGAGCGCAAATGCAGCTACAACTAAAATACAAATGAATATAAATTTATTAACAAAATAAGACAACCGAATCAAAATAAACAATAGAAAAAAATAGTCAATAGAAAAGGAATCCGGCCTGAAAACTTCGTCAGGAGGCACTTTCAAGCAAGGATTCCTAATAAGGGATTTTTTCTTTGAGGTATCGATGGACAATGGTCAAAAGTATTGACACCTCGTGGCCCGAATATATATATATATATATATATATATATATATATATATATATATATATATATATATATATATATATATTTAATTTAACTATCAAACTTATTTTTACATTTATTTTAGAACAATATTTTATTGATTTAGTAAAACTGAAATCGTTTGAGTTGTTGCTAAAAATATTTTATTTCGAATTATTTTCTTCCTTTGTTTTTAACAAAGGAAAGAAAATAACTGTTATTTTTCCATGTTACCTATAAATTCAGGGTATATATGAGAATATTTTGTTTTTAAATTTCGCTTTATTTAAATTCACCTTAGAAATACTAAAATGAACAATGTGTATTAATTTTATTGTTGGATGCCTATTTATGTAATAAGAAATTCATAAATGTTTATTTGTTTTAAAACAATTTCGTTTCTGTAATAAATTGCATTTGCTTCATTTGAGGAAGTTCTTCTAAATAAACTTTTTAGATGTTAAATATAATATGAATCATATACCGTGGGTTTTTATTTCCTATTCTTACATTTTTAATGATTAATGTTAATTTCAGCTGGAGACACAGTTTAATATTAATCATTACTATTTTTAATTAAAGTTCATTTAGATGCATGCATGCCATAATAAACACAACTGTGTGAAACTTCTAAACTTACATGAGTTACATACCTTCCTTAATATGAAATTTCCTAACTCTTTATTGACAAATTTATTAAAAGAATGTTTCAATTTAGAAATCGCAATTCAGCCTGATTGAAAATTTTGGGAACCATTAATATCATAAATCAGTTGATTTACAAATTGGTATTAGCTAGTGTTTCTTGTGTAGAGCTTGGGATATGTTAGAATTTTACATAAATTTATATAGTTGTATTTTGATTTTTGTAAATCTTGGCTGATTTAAAAATACCTCCCTCGCATATTTTTAATGGACAAAGCTTTCAATGATAGCTAGAAAATGAGAGAAAAAATATTAATTTTAGTTAAATAAGAAAATAAATAATATAAGAGAATAAATAAATAAATAATAA
Organism: Argiope trifasciata; assembly: GCA_026543055.1. NCBI lineage: Eukaryota > Metazoa > Arthropoda > Arachnida > Araneae > Araneidae > Argiope > Argiope trifasciata. The sequence goes on from JAPMOQ010039656.1 coordinate 656,585, forward strand.
TAAAAATAGAAGAGAATTGAATAATAGAAGAGAGAATTCTTTAAATTAAATAATTTATCCATATATTAACAAACCTAAGCATGAATAAATTGTAAATTTTAAATACAAATTTTACAAATTTTAATATTTTATACTGATTTGTTATTTTCTTTTCTTACAGAAAAATTGAAAGTATGAGTTGAAAATGTATGTCAGCTTTTTTTCAGGTTTTCAATTTTTAATATTTTGTACTGATCTCAATTCAAGGATCAAACTAATTTCTAATTCTGATATTTTTTCAACAATTTTTAATTATGATTTTAAACGTTTTATAATCATGCAATACCTTCTATCTTGAAGGACGAAATTTAAAGTTACAACTTATAAATTACTTCTGTACACTTTTAGGTTCACAATTTTTAACATTTAATACTGATGCGACAACTTCTTTCTTGAAGGAAAAAATTGAAAGTTTTTGATGTTAGTTTATTTCAGTAATTTTTTAGTTCTATAATTTTTAATGGCTTATACTGATATGATATTTTATCTGTTCAAGGACCAAGTTGAAAGTGATTGCTGATATTTTATTTCAGTAATTTTTGAGGTTTATAATTTTTAAAATTTTTTCAATGCTGATCTCATATTTTTTCTGTTCAAGGGCCAAATTGAGGATTATTACTAATATTTTTTTCCAGAATTTTTTTAAACTATTGAGTTATATTTTAGTTCATATTTCTTATATGAGTTATTTTTTTAATTGTTGAGTTATTAAATTATTGAGTTATATTGAGCAATTGAGAGTTTAAATTATTGACTATTTTTTTAATTAGTGGTTTTGACTTTTTAAAAATTATTGAATTTTTTTTAATTATTAGTTTTTGTAAAATATTGAGTTATTAAATTACTGAGTTAATTATTGAGTTAAATTATTTAGTTATTGATTTATTAGTGAGAGAATGTTTTTTTAAATTATATGTTATTTTTTAAAATTATTGAGTTGAATTATTCAGTTTTCTTCTGTTAATGCTTCATTTTTAGATGGATTTCAATTTTCAGTTATGATTTCAATATTCTTGAGTCTTATGGATATAGAATTCTGATTGCATAAAACAAAACTTTTATGAAAAATTCGAATCCAAAATACTTTGCAAATATTTTTCTTTTATTTCTTAAGCACTCTGCCTATACACGCTTAGATCTTATCGAATGTTAAAAGCATAAGAGCACATCTGAACTGGCACAACATCTGTTATTTTAAGAAAACATAATAATACACATTTTCCTGATCTGCTATGTTCAACCATAGAATTGTGTTCCTTCCCAGAAAAGTAGCAGGGTTGATTGATTACTGTTGAAATGAGTACCTTTGAACATTTAGAAGATGGATTGAGGAAAAGGCCTATCATTGGCTTTAAGCTCGCCAATCTAATATGTAACCATGCCATGAAGCGATTAGAAGTGCTCAATATTGTAGTACTCTAGGTTATACATTTATACATCCAATTACAGAATTAGTACTGTTGGAATCATTAAATATCAGGATTTGGAATGAATAGTTTTATTTTTGAATCTGAGAAAAAATATTAATTATCTTCTGCATATAAAATTATACATCTGGAAAAAATATAAATTTTGGTTCATTTTCTTTAAAGTTTATGTTAATTGAGAAAAATAATTATTATCGTTTGCAGATGAAAAAAATCTGAGCATCTGTGATCGTTTTTTTTTTAATTGTTCTTTTGAATTTGAGAAAAAAATGTTAATTATTTTTTATTCATTTTTTTCATGTTTCTATGTATTGAGGAAATAATCAATTATTATTTGCATTACAATTTGTGCATCTGGAAAATTTTTTATTCTCGGGTTTTTTTAAAAATTATTTCTGTGGATTCTGAAAAAATAATAATTATCATTTGCATCTTAGTTTGTGCATCAAATAAAAAATATTGATTCTACTTTATTTGTTTTTATGTTTTTTTAGATTCAGAAAAATGATATTTATCATTCTGAATCTGAGATTAATCATCTGGGAAAATATTAATTCCGGTTTATTTTCTTTTAAGTTTCTGTTAATTGAGAAAAATAATGATTATTGCTCAGTCTGAATCTGTGCAGCAGGGGAAAAAAGTATTTATTCTTTTTCTTCGTATTTCTGTTGATTTATTTTTTAAACCATTTATATCTTTTGCATTTGAGATTACAAATCTGCAAGAACAATATTAATCCCAGCTAATTTTTTTCATATTTCTGTAAATTAACTCTTAGATTGCAAATTCATGTTTAAAATTTCATTATAAATATTCGATTGATATTTGAAATATTACAAAACGCTCAGCAGTTATTGAAAGGTTCTAGCTAAATAAGAACTTGACATTTCTGGAGATAATAGAAGTAGATATCGCATATATTTTCTCGTAATCAAACTTAGGAATTAAACGTAGATTCCGACATTATATAAATTTTCTTTAGTACTATTTTAATCTGTAATAACAAAAATCAACCAAATAAATAATAAATGAAAATGTATCTGAGTATTCTTGTATATTATGCCCTAATTTCCTATTTAACTATGTGTTCTACGAAATGATGAATCACAATAAAAAAAAGAATATATAACTTCAAGTTATGAGTGTTTTGAAGTAGCAATTTAATAATGGACAAAAGAAAATATAAATATTTTGCTCAAATTTGAACAAATCGAATATAAAGTTTTTACCTGTAATTTCACAGTAAATTTGAAGTACTCTATGAGAAAAGAAATATTTTTATACCATCTTAAATTTAAATATTTTTCTTTTCACTTATTTCAATTATTATTTAGAGCTTATTTCACAGCTATTCTCTTTTCTATTTGTATAAAAAGCATTTGAATAATATCTCCAGACGATTATGAAAGAAAATAATGTATTGAAATTTGGTTGCTAGGCAACAGTGAAATTAAAAACTACTACATTTTAATTTTTTGATCATTATGATTTATTACTTTGAATATTTTTAAAAAGGTGCTTCGTTGATTTTTCATAATATATCTATTTATATTAAAGAATCAATTCTGAAAATAATTTCATGGCATATTTAGCTACATCTCCTACGGAATAATAAATAAATAAATATTCTAATTGCCAAGAGAACAGAGGTTTTCAAGTAGTGAGTGTTTTGGAAAGACAATTTGACAATGGCTAAAAGAAAATATAAACACAAAGGTCAAATTTTAAGGAAAATAATTACAGTGGAGTTTTCGCAAATAAATAAAACACACATTCAAAGATAGTGGGGTGATAGATTATAACAAACCATGCTAAAAATTGCGATTGCTTCAATTAATTAATTAATTAATTGCCCAAAAAATTTACTAAAACATCGCTTATAGCTTAATACTTGTGAACGAAATTTGGCGTATGTAAATAAAATTGAATTATGTCTGTAAAATTAAAAGCTTATCAAGAAAAATAGCTAAAGAAATAATTTTGTGTATAATTTTTTTCTTATTTTAAATTTTAAAAAATTATTTCTGACGGTAAAAGATCATGTCTGCTATAAGACATTTTAGGAGACTTTTTTTAACATCATAACATTAGATAATTCATTTTAAACATGAGCAACGACAAATATGTCAACTAATATATAAAAGAACTATTATAATAAAACATTCCTGCCTTAGTGGATGAATGATCTTGGTATTACAAAGGCACGATTAGATAGGTTCAATTACACAGCGTGAATAAAAATAATGAACGACATTTTACAAAATCCTATTTTTGAAACTACTGTACACATTAAAATAAATTATACTTTAATTTCAACTGAAATAGACCATTTTTTTTCAGTTACAAATGTCTAATATGTGATTCTTTTTTTTACATAGCATGGGTGCCATCTGTAATCCATCTAGTTCCAAACATTTTCTTATACTCTGTCAATGGTATTGAATATTGTACAAATCCGTTCATTAAATTCTGGTAGTGTTTGCTTGCGTTGTTTGTATATAAAAAATGTTTCGTCTCAGTTATTTCTTTTTGTGGGGTTATATCAATGATAATAGAAAATAGAAATGTTTCGAAAGAAATGAGTTTCAGATGGGACGCACGCTGAATAACAAGAGGGTGGCAGGTCGGACATTTCTAATGTATGACTGAAAATAACTTCACCTATTTTATGTATATTCCGCTTTAAATTTATGTATCGCTTATCGCAATATGAGGATCGGTTTTGAAATTATAATTTCATTAAACCAAATCCATCATTTGTATTCATCCTACATTAACGATCCGTTTTAAAGTAACACTTGAAGTAGTTCTTAGGACGGACCTCGTAATTTTAAATGCAGACAAATGATGAGAATTACCCTTGAACTTGGACCTCTGTGTAAACTTATACACCGGGAACGGGAGGTTTGACTGCTACGGTTTTACCGTGCATTAGACCCTCTTACACAAATGCTCTTCAGCGGAAACGGGTTTCGAACCTAAAATCATCAGGGCTTGAAGCCGAGATCTTACTACCAGTTATTACGAACCTCATTACAAAGGCTCCGATACTTAGCTGCGGGTAGCAGTCAAGATATATTTCTTGTATACTCACAATTCATAGCCATTTTTTGTTTCAAAAGTAGTTAATATTGCATCTAAATAAGAAACCAGAAAAAGAAAAGAAAATATTTGATTCCAAACTATTTTTAAACATAGCTATAAAATAATCATTTATAAAAAAATAACGTTATTTTTTCATATGTTTTTTAGTGGTCTTTCTCCTTAACTAATGTTGCTTTACCTAAATAGCACCTTTAAATGTATTCCTAATTTATTTCATAAAAAAAGAATTTGCCTTCCGTAATCAGGCTAAGTAACTCAGATCTAAATGAAGCAGATTTTATAAAAAGTCTATTTGTAGTATTTCTTCAATATGAGACGATTCCCCCTTATATATTTGCATTTTGTATATGTCTTCTAAAATATACACGCTTCAGCCCCCGAAGTAGAAAGTAAGGAAAGGGTGTAGTAGATATCACGAAAACGAAACAGAAGCACTCCACTAAGTGAATTTAACCCTGCATTGCATATTCATCACGTGTTTCGGTCACGGCCTGAAGTACGATTTTTTTCACTTTTTTTTGTATTCCTCCGCCGAAGAAAAAGAATCCCGCAACGAAATTCTCGAAAATGAATTTAAAATAAAATCCTATTCGGTACTCAGCATGCATACATGTATGACATTGAGCACGGGAATGAAAGCAAAGAATCATGGTCGGTAGGGGTGGGAGGGGAGGATTGCTCGAACATTGCAGTCATATATGTTTTGTCTGTGAGCCGTTCTTTATTATTTTTATTTAAGAATTCCTTAGAAATGGGGATTACTTCGTGGATTTGTTTTATTTCTGGTGTAGTCGTGCAATCGTAGATTTAGTTAGGAGTGTGTTCTATGTTACTGTTCTATTTTTTTTTTTCGAAATTTTGTTGTGCAGTGCACGTTCTGGAAAGGGAATGCAAATGCAATATGAGATTGAGAAAATTTTTATCTTTAGAGTCTTATCTTGAGATACACTAGTAGAAATGCTTGATTTGTTTATAATAAATGAGATAACGTCGTGATCCGTAGCTGTGACATTCCAAATTGAATTTTTGAAACATGATTTTTATTTCAAAGGGTCAAAATGTGAAAAACGAAATGAATAATCGAACAACGCACCCACAACTAAAAAAAGAATGAAAAAGGACTTACCATAAGATAAATAAATCTAATTGTAATTTTTGGAATTTTTTAAATAGAAAGGAAGAATTATTTAACAGGCAAGACATTTAAAGATAATTTTTAATGCATCTTTTGGGTTTATTAAAAACAACTAATTATAACAATAACATTCTAACTTATTCTAAAGTTTTAATTCAATTGATTATCATATATGCTAACCAATTCAAGCTTATCATAGCACTTTTAAAGCAGTTATTTTATTTACTCAGCAAACGGATTCTTTTGTTTTCTATAGGATGTTTATAATTAAACTTTTCCTATAAATAGAATTTTACAGCGCAAATGGATGATTGGATTGTAACGAAATTTGGTATACATACTATAGATGAGATATGGTCACATTATTTCACAAAAAAAAGTTCCAAAATTTCCACCAGAGAACGCTTTTTCTGGAAAAGCATTAATTTTAACTCAATAAACGATCAGAATGGAATACAGAAACAACATTAACATTTATATCTTTGATACAAAACCTCGATATCTTTGATATAAAACCGCTAAATATAATAAAATGTATATGATATATGATATAAATCAGTTCAGAACAGTTATAATTAAAATTACCCTACTCAGACCCCTTTAGAATTCATCCCACGAATCAAATTTGATGAAACTTTGTATATACGTTATATGGATTATGCAGAAAGGTTTTCTACCATAAAATATAAAATTTTGATGACCAGGTGGAATTGTGGCACCTAATAAAGGTTAAAAATCAGACAAGGCCACGAAAATTTATTCAGTTCAAGAATGCTCTCAATGTGTACTCCATTTCGTGCGCTCACTTTGGAATACATGAAAATTGATATATGCGATGTATATACACCAGGAAAAAAAAGATTTCTGCAATAAAATAATAAACAAAACATTGCCCACCACAAGGAGGAAATGTCGAACCTAAAAAAAATAACAAACAAAATCAGTCAGTATTCCTAAAATTTACTCAGTTACAGACTGTGCTCAGTGTGTATTCTATTCCTTGTGTTCATTTTGTATATAAGAAACTTCGCATATATGTTATATAGATCATGGAAAAATTGTTTCTACAATTAAATTAAGTTTACACTTTGAACACCAGAAAAAAATGTGGGAAATATAAGAGGACAAAAAGTCTGTTAGAATCAAGAAATTATTCAGTTGCATATTGTGCTCAACATGGAATCCATAACGTGTGCTGATTTAGGTATATACTTAACAGGGTATATACATTATATAGATCATTGGGAAAATATTTCTGAAATAAAATAACAATTCAAAATTTGACCTCCAGAGGGATTTGAGAACCTAAAAAAGGTCAAAAAGTCTATTAGAATCACTAAAATGTATTCCGTTACAGAATGTCTAAGTCATTACGTGGATTCACTTTGGTATATAAGAGACTCACTTGATAAATACTTTATATAAAGCCAAGGGGAAAATTTTCAGAAATTAAATAACAGTTAAAACATGGACCACCAGGGAGATTGTGGAACCTAAAAAGGACAAAATTTCTCCCCCCCCCTATCATTGGAGAAATGTATCAATTGGGCTTTAAATTCCTAAAAACAAAAAAGTGACTTTACCGAAGGTTTATTTGTTCATCATTGGAAAACTGCATGCATAATCAGAATATTTTTTTCCAGTTAAATTTAAAAATCTGTATTTATTTCATGCATCAAAATATCGCTGTTTCGCTTAAAATATTAACAATTCTTTGCGCACATTCTGGCGTTATCTTCAACTTTAAAACCAGAATAAAATATGTTTCTTTCCTTTTAAAAAAAAGACTCACGATGAAAAAATGTGGTTATTTGTATTCATAATAAAGTGTCTCTTCTGTTAAGCCAAGCCCGACAATAACCTCCAGTTCATTAGAATTCGCGTTGGGAAATAGCGTTAAAGGATCGACAAAGAATAAATGCTTTGATCTTTGGCGAAAAACAAATGGCCCGTGGCCAATTTGGCATCTGATCAAACGCTCGCTCGATTATAAAAAAGTCCTGACCCCATTGGAAAATCCATCAGGACCCATATCATGTAAGAAGCCTAATAGTTATTTGCACATTCTTGAAAAAAAATCTTGGGGGAAGAATAATGTGTGACTGGTAATTGTTTCTTCGACGCAGAATTTCCGAAAAAATGATACATGGTATAGAGGATGTGGATATGAATTATTATGCGTGGTATAAGATTATTAGAGGAGGAAAAAAATGAAAAAAGAAAACCGTGAAAGAAATGAGTATTAGAACTTTGTTATATGGGGAAAAATGGATACAAAAAAATCTATATTTTGTAATATATCCGGTCTTTTGTTGAGTGCAAGATAGTTTGTATAAATTTTTATATCTGAATTTTCTATGTTAAATATATACCTAGACTTAACAGACACGTCAAATTGATGGGTTTTTTTTATCATCAGGATTTTTATTTTAACTTCCTGGTTTCTTTAAATAAAAGAATATAATTTAACAAAAATAGTATTTAATATAATAATCCATTAACTGTCGATAAAAATTCGTATTTTTATTTATAAGACATCCTGTTAGGGCTTTTATATTCAGAATAAACCAGATCCCATTATAATGGCTGCTGGACACTTTGTATCAATCAATGTAATTTCATGTCAAAATTGAGATACAAATGTTTCCAGAAAATTTCTGAAAGTGATGTAAAAATGAATATAAATACATAGGGATGCCCATCATTTTATCATCAAAGTTTATAATATGATGATTAAAATATTATAAACTTTGAAATTACTAAAACCGTCATCTTGACGAATGTTGGTATAAATATCTGTAGGTCATATTGTTTATATAAGTTAAAATGGGTGAATGGAAATTGAATAGTAATATGCAATTGTTCTCGTATTTCTTTAAAAGAAGTCTTAAAGTTTTAAAATAATGTATAAATCATTTCAAAAATTTAAAGCTTGAAATTCGAAAACCGTCAAAAAGACGCCGTCTCTAGTTTTAGTGTTAATTTTTTTAATGTCTTAGGTATTATCTTAAGTATTTTATACAAACGTTTATAGTAACAGCTTTTTAATTCATTATATACAAAGTATAGTGAAAGTATTTTAATCACCAAAACAAATAGAGACAATTCGCTATTTTGACATATCTTCACCCTTCAGACAGCCTTGAGTTCGCAAAAAATGTTTTGAGCACCATCTATGTCTATCCATCTGTTACTAAAAAGTTTTCAGTTAGAGGGTTAAAATTTAGTATATGGACTTATGACTAATTTCGTAATTGTCTATCAAATTTTGAAAGGAATACATTCAAAGGGGGCCTTTCTATACGCCCAACTTCAAAATGTAAGGATCTATATAAATAAAACAGATTCATTGTTTTAGTATCTAAAATGTTAATTTTTATCAAATTCTATAACTCTAAATTAGTAATAAAGATTCATTTTGAAAAAATTCAATAATTGTCTTGATTATTGAGAATGTGTTCACTTAATTTGGTGTTCAATTTCTAAACTTTTAAAAATCAAAAGTACCAAATGCCAAACCCTATACAGGAGGAATCATTTGTATCTTGACGATAATTGTGCTGAATATGCAAAATGTCAAGCAGATATTCACAGAATTAAATCATACACTTAATAGTCACTTTTTTGATGAGACAGAATGCTAAGTATATCCTGGGGACTCAAATTCATATGCTTGCAAGCATCTTTTGCAGTTTTACAAACTGCTACTGTGATATGAATTTCCTTCTCAAAAATTAAGCGGAGAATATTGTATATTTTAACTGATTTGTGTGTTTGATTATAAATGAACTTTTCAACTATAACTAAATTTAAGGAAATTTATACCTTTTATATGAAAATGACTGGAAATTATTGCTAAATATTGATTATCTAGTGATTTAAAGAATTCCTCTTGAAATAAACTGAGCATTAAAATGTATAATAATCATTCAATTTATTACTTGGCCCTGTTGTCACTTTAAAATGTGTTTCAAAAATCTCAATATGAAATCTTTAAAAAAAAGGCATTTTTCCAGAAAAAATGAATTTTTCAAATTTCCAAATAGTTTCTACAATATCCAGATATATTCATATTATAACGGAACACATAAACTTCTATCTATTTAAATGAAAAGTTTTTAAAATTAAAATATTATTGGTTTTAACCATTAAACTGCTATGTTTTCTATCTAGGTTATAAACCTTTTATTATCCTGTAAAATATGCAAAGCAATATAATCAAAATTTTTCACCCCATAATTACTTTAACTGGACATGCATTAGACTTTGACTTTTATGCATTCGACATGCTGTTATGACTTATGGCGCTTCACATTTCCTCTGACAGTTATTAGTCAGCATTTTAAGTTTAAAATTGCACTCTTCTCTTGCCATTAGCGCCAATTAAGACCAAGTATGACATACCTACTTCGTGCATCACATTCTCTCGTACAACTCCGCTTTACAGGAGGACACATACACACACCTCACATATAGAACGCAGAACAACCATGTACAAGAAAAACTCTAATTCGATACTCCCAGATCACGGGGAAGGTGACAGGACGCCAACGCGTTCGACATGTAAACATGTCAAGCTAAATCTTCATTTTGGCGAACTGAATGAGTAGTCTTTTATCCAAAAAAAAAAAAAAAAAAAAAAAAAGTTTTTATTCACTTTATTTTAAATTTTACAAAATTTATATATGCACTCATTTGCGTTCGATGCGTATAAGCGCCTTCGGTGGACTTAAGAAAGGTGAGCTTGAGATATTGAAAAAAATAAATCCCATTGTTAACTATTTAAATAAAACTTTGGAAATTTCTGCTCGGTTCTGTAGTCGCTTTGCAATGTGCTTTAAAAGTTCGAATATCACCTATTTTAAAAAAAGGCTTTTTTTGTAATAAGCCGAATTTTTCAATCCAGAAATATTTATATTATAATGAAATAAGTATTTCTCTTTTTCAATTTAAAATAAAAACTGTTAAAATTAAAATACTTTTTGCTTCCATTGAATAACAAACCACTATATTCAACCACTTTCAGTTCAAACATTTATTAACACGTTTAAATACTCAAACTAATATATACAAATAATAATTGCTTCAGTAAAACTTTGTAAATTTGGCTATCCATGTTCAAACTTTCACTCGTTAAGTTCAAAGCAACCCGTGCAGGTCAATAAATATGCCAGTCAGAGCATTAATAATTATAAGTTCAGGTTGGAAAATGTTTTATCTCATAATTAATTCGTGCTTGGTTTGCGCTAACTAACTTCGGATACCGATTTTGGTAATATTTTGTTTCAATTAAACAACCTCCACTTTGTTATCATTTATTGCATATTATATTAAAAGTGCAAAGCTCATAGATAAAAGTAATTAGTTTTAAATACTTTAAAAGATTGTATTAAGATATTAAATAGTTGCACAGCCTATAATATTAATATTGTTGAGCCTGGCAAGTAAATGAATAAATAAAATAACAATTATGAAAAAAATAAAAATAAACGAAAAGCTCTCCGAAATGTAGCATTAGGAAAATGATTGAAACAAGTATGTATTTATATTGAAGATATATCTAATATTTTTTTAGCTAACCTTGAATCGCCATTCATTCCTCGTTTCAGAAGTGTTTACTGACATTGCTGAAACTGTGAATGGTTGGACGGGAATCATACACTTTTCCGCATACGCATTAACAAGTAGTACTTGGTATTCCGACTATACAACAAGAAATATTGACCATATTTCTTTGGATGTTTACCAATTTTTAGTCATCATACAATCATGATTTCAGTAGTTTTGCTGACATTGCTGAAAATAGGAGCATGCATCATATCTTTTACATATGCTCCTACGTCTTTTTCACACATTCATAGCCAGTACTTTTTTCACATATTCCTAGGTGGCACATGCAGCAAGGAGTACTCGGTACAATTCCTTGAAAGCTTTGGACTACATATAAGTGTGATTATATAGGTCAAAAAAAGTTAAAAAGGTATTTGTTAAAAAGGCTAGCTATAAATATACACAATATATCTACCAACAACGATGATTGTCATACCAGAACTGTGTAGGTTAGAAAAACATTTGGAATCCAACTATACTGTTTAACCCACGATAACTTTGTATATAATGGATTAGATATAAAAGTTAATTAAAAATAATAACCAATCGACTTTTTTTGAGAAAATTAAAAAAATAGAGATCGAAAGTTGTATTTTTATTCAATTGTTATATACATGTATTTGTTATATATTATATATATAACATGTATTTTTTCTTCTTTTTTCTAGGTAGGTGAATATTGATGTAACTCTGGATCAATGTGTAAGAATCTTATTCTTTTTTAAAAATTCATATCAATTTTTGCAATATTTTATTTTTCCTTTTTATTTGTGATAAATATTATTTATTTAATGAATTCAACATATAAAAATCTATTAGAGATACTTTTAAAACAGTATTGGAAATTATATTATTTAATAAAATTAACAAACCAGACTTCGTGATCATAGATAAAAACTAAATAATAATCATGTTGAAAGACAGGATAGAATTTCATCATTTATAACAATATTATATTCGAAATAAACTTATATCAATGTGAAAAAGTAGATGAATTAATTCCAATGCTGAACTTTGTGTAAAATTTAAATCAAACCTACATTTTCATTTAAAGAAAATACACCAGTTTGCATTATCTGTCCTTTTTGAGCTATCCTCTTGAAATGTAGGCATTATTCCAATAATAATAATAACAATTTTTAACGCAGATTTATTAGTGAAGTAAAATAAGCATTGTTACTTTCAAGAATTTTGTAGTTAAAACATGTCTTCAAAAAATTAAAACAATAAAACAATTATAGAACTTGTAAACAATTTGAAATTTTAACAGGATTTATACTGCATTTTAATTTTTATGATTATTTAAGAATTTTCTTTAATATGATATTGACTGCTTTTTAATTTCCATATGGTATTCATTTCAATATCTCAAGCCTTTTTGTTTTTGTTTTGCTCTTCAAATTTTTATCGACTTTTTTATAAAATAATAAAATTTTATTCTTAGAATGTTTTTATTTATGTTATTTTCTACTACATTCTTCTTAATATGTTCACAAATCAATATTAAGATCTAATATAATCTTCATATTAGTTTCAAAAAATTTTTACTAGATGGCACCACACGCATACTATCAAATTTTAATAAAATTTATCGATAAATAAATAGCAAGAATATTGAATTAATTCGGTGATATGAAAAAACACAATTACCCAAGAGCTCTAAATGATAGAATTAAAAGGAATTAATTGTTAATATCAATATTCTATTGAACAGGAAAAAGGTGTTTAATTATCAGGATTGTTGAAAGTATTCAGATTGCTTAAATAAAATTAAATCTTTTAATCATTATAATAATATTATGCAAACTTTCACCAAATTTTCCAGTATTTCCTAATAGATGGCACCACTTATACGTTATTAAAATTAATTAGAATTTAGTCAGATTGTTTTTTCAACTAAAACGTTTCGATAAAAAAGAATCAAATTCCATCCAATCTTTTGATGGTCACAAACGATTCTTTTATATCCTCATCACAAGATAAATTAAAATTGAAAACGATAAAAAGCACATTATTGTAGAATATGGAATTAATTACATATTTTAGATGAAGTTTGTGCGACAATCCTTTGAATAATTACAGCTTGTACATGAAGGTGATTGCACCTTAAACGATATGCTATGTACACAAAGTAGAGCATGGTAAACAGCAAACTCCTCAATAAACTTGTTCAAAATGAAGATTTCGAAATGAGCCGAACTCAAAGGCTGTTGCACACAAATTCTGTGCGTTTAAACTAGTTGTGTACTTTCTAAAGCCCTAGAATTAAACTATAAAGACGCAAGGCAACAGCATTTTATTTACAAACCCCTACTGAAACTTTAACTAGGTAAGGACAATGTCCTGGAAAACAGTTCATCAGTTCCCCATTCTTTCTCATGGTAATCCCCTGGCCCTCACAAGTAATCCGCTAATTACACTGAGCCCGCAGATAGCATTGTGTAATCCGTTTCGCCACAAATTCTCTGACCACAAAGAAAATACAAATCCTATTATTCTTAGTAAACCTAGAGCTGGAAGATAATGGATCAGATACTGGTTAGTGTCCTCCGGTTCTTGTTCTAGGACCCTCTTGCTCATTTAGGAGATAATAGGATTCTTTTATTAGGAAAAGATCGATTGAACGGACAATGTATCGATAAAGCGTATAAGAAAGATATCGCCATCGTTTTATATTGCAAAGGTCTTGCTTAACGATTAACTTCCTGCTGATGTTACGTTAGCCAGATTCTTGAAAAGGAAATATTGCATTTTTAGCTTTTAAAAGAGTATTCCAATAAGTTATTCCCAGTCAATCCAATACGATATTTATTTAATTCATAAACTTGGCTGATTCTACAATCATTCAAATTATTCTACATGGAATAAAAAAGCCTTGTTAGTAGGCAGAAGATTTTATGTGGTACCAAAAAGTCACGGATTTGCTACGGTAATAGTTTGTTTGTTGTTGTTACTTTTGGTTTACTTAATTTTGTTATTTTTTTTTCACTGAATTACTTTAATTGTTTTAAATTTATATTTCAAAATAGAAATGGTTTTAGATTTTAAGCGGATATCCAGCAGACATTCTGGTCTAAAAATATCTAATTCATTCCTCAAATTCTTAGGTGAATTAAAATAACTATGCTGAATCGATAATCATCTAAATTATTCTCAATTGAATCAATATATCTATGTTATTTCGCAGAAATTTTGTTTGGTTTTACAAGGTCATGGATTTACTGTGCTAATATTGCATTTTTTAAGCATTTGATTACCTTCATTGTATTTATTTTTTATTATTCTTTGAACCCTTTTACGTTAATCTATTGTAAATTTATCATATTTCAGTGTAGAATAGTTATATTTTTAAATTTTAAACGGAAATCCAGTGATCAAAAACTATCCTGGATCCAAAAATTTCTAAAGTATTCAAATAATTCTTAGGTTAATCAAAATAATCAGGTTGAATCCATAATCATTTAAATTATTATCAATTAAATCAAAATTCCCATGTTAGACGATGAAAGATTCTGCTTGATGCCATACAGTCACAGATTTAAGGCTCGAATATTGTATTTGTTTTAGTCTTTGATTAACTTCCTTTTATTAAATTTTTGAATAATTCAAAACTAACTTTTTATTAATTTAACTTTTTATTTTAAGTGGTTTTAACTTTATTATATTTCATTTTCGAATTTGTGCCCTTTTAAGATTTTATACGAATATCAATTATCTGTTAAATATTATTTATTCGATACAAAATTTAATCTGGATCATAAATATGTAAAATATTCCGATAATTTTTGGTGAATCAAAATAACTAGGTTGATTTCTTTGGAGAATCAACATAAATAGGTGGTATCTTTGGGATAATCAAAATAACCAGGTTGGTATCTTTGAAAAATCAAAATAACTAGGTTGGTTTCATTAGAAAATCAAAATAACTAGGCGAGATTCTTTGGATAATCAAAACAATTAGGTTAACAATTTTGGATAATCAAAATAACTGGGTAAGATTCTCAGATTAATCAAAATAACTAGGTTACCTAGTGGAATAATGTGATTCTGAAATAAAATAATGTTTATTACTCTTTTATTGTATTTTTTATTATCTTAAACTTAATTGAAATCTTTCATACATGTAATTAGTTATATTTAAAAATCTTTGAATTCCTTCAAGAATTCACCATTGAATCATAATAGTGAGATAAACTATTGATATTTAGAATTGAATCATAATAATGTGTGGGGTTCAATTGAGGTAATCAAATATGAGGTTCGCCATTAAATCATAATAGTGCGCTTTTATTCCGGAGTAAATAAAATTCCTTATGATCAACTAATTTCAAGTTCCGAAGCAGTGCAATTAGGAAGTGGCTGTAAAAAGATGCATCCAATGCATTAGACGATGACGAAACTCATAGCTGCTGAACAGAGTTGCTACCTTGATTGAAAAGATGACTGAACAGATTCTCTTTGATTATACAACTAATGTCATCGATCGATTATACAACAAGTCCACTGATTAAAAAATAAATTAATTAAAAAAATAAATGAGAAAAAAAATCAAAAATTCACTAAATCTCTTTGAAAACAAATATGCTTTTCTTCCAAATCAATAGCTAACAAATATTTGCGTTTCGTGTTAAAAACACATTATCTTTAACCATCAAACAATTAATTACATAAAATCAATTAACACTATCATCATTAAAGGACAATGCATCCGAATAATTTATCACGACTTCTATTTAATTGTTGCACCTAATCGGAATCAGCTATCTATAATCAATTAAGATTAAATCAATTATTCGAGAGAATAGTATCATTTTATTGAAAGCTACATTAATTTATTGCATCGAAAACTTGAATAACGTAGCGTGTTAAGTTACCGGTTGAATTTCGGCGAACATTCCGATTGATTAATTAATTAAATTAATTCTTCCAAAAATGCATACTGAACGAGGTACATGTCGGTTCGGATAGTTACTTTGAAAATTATTCTACATTTTCGCTTTTAATTCTAACTACGGAAGAATTGTTTCTGAAATGTACATTTCAGTATCCTCGGGATAAATGGATTAATTAAAATGGGATCCCGCAAATATATCTTTCAGAGAATTATTATATTCATGATAGATTTACGAAAGTGATGAAAATTTCATTTATTTAAAAAGCATTGCTAATGAATTCTGTCTATATTAATTGCAAATAATCATTGTAGGAAAGTGGTCAACAAAGAAAAATTTTATTTGTTACCTTCCATCAAATAATTACAATTAATATAAGTATGTATGCACATATGACAGAATCACAATGTTAAGTAGCAAAATAGAAAGCGAACTTCAGTGCAATTTTTCATTTTCCTTTCTATATATAGTGTTGGGCTATTTTTGTTTATTTCTATATATTCGTTTTTCTTTTTGTTTCTAATTTATGAAGCTGATGAGGTTTCTATAATCTCTCATTGCTAGAACTGAACTCGCATACTTCACCTTCACCTAAAAAAATACTGAAAACCTTGCATTTTATCTATTGCGCTACTGCCTAATAAACTGCTAAAACTCTATTTCAAGTATTAGCCCATTAAAGGCTGGGGATCTTGATGAAAGTATGGTAGGTAACGCGGCTACCTCCCCTCCTCGTTTTTTTGTCCTAGAGTGGGCGATATTTTGTTTAATCATAAGCTACAGTCGAGATAAATCGTAGTACTACGAATCCTGCCTTTGAGCTACAGTAGAGATAAATCGTAGTACTACGACTCCTGCCTTTAAGCTACAGTCGAGATAAA
>JAPMOQ010039660.1:0-13880 GCA_026543055.1 Argiope trifasciata
TGTTCGCGATTGGTTTGAAGAACATTCCGGACAATTCCAGCGCATGATCTGGCCACCTAGATCGCCCGATATGAATCCCATCGAGCATTATGCCACATATCCATCATCTACCGGTTTCATTCCTCTTGGATAATATCGGATAGCCTTCTTGGTTATGGTACATATAGTTTAGAATTGGTCTGGTAACTTGAGTACCGTCATTCCAGTCATTTTTAACTATTTAACCTTGAAACTGGCCGACTTCAAACTTGCAGATTGTTCTTCAAAATTCATCATTTCAATGATTACAAGAATTCATTTTTGCTGTAATCAAAAAGTCATGAGATTTTACAATATAAAATCACACTCTTATAGACCAAAATCCTTAATAGGAAACGTGGCCACAGTGGCATGGTGGTAAGGTCTTGGCTTTGAAACCGGAAGGTTGCAGGCTGGAGGTCCGAATCTACGGAAGAACTGCTGTGAAAAGGGGTCTGGTGCACGTTAAATTCGTTGGAGCCAAACGTCCTCCCGTTGGTGTGGTATAGAAGTTTGGAGAGGGGGTGCCAGCTTATTTGACGTCCTCGTCATCTAACCGCAGCTCAAAATTACAAGGTCCTAGTGTCGGCCCTAAATAGCCCTAGTGTTGCTTCGAAACAGGACATTAATATAACTGAACTAAACTAAACCAAACCCTAGTAGGAAAAATCATTAAGCTTCGCGTTTTCTTTAAAAAAATTCTTTTTAAACCTATAAAAGATATTTAATATAGAATATCATTTTACATTAATTTTTTTTTTCTTTACACGTAACATCAAATTTTTTTAATATTGTGTCCAAGGGTGGATCAAAAAACTGAAAACAACAAATATTTGCTTTGAAACAAACAGAATTTACTGAAAAACCAGAATTTCTATCTCAGAAAAACGGACAGTTTAATTACAAATCTTAAGACAAAATTATTTTTTTTTTAAATGAAACTTTTTTATGTTATAGATTTCACAACCAACTCTATGCCGAAAACTTCGGTCAATTAAAAGCTGCAAATACAAAGATTGAATTTTTATCTAGCTACAAGAAAGCAAAACAGAAATAAAATCTTAGATGTGTGCAAAGATTTTTGAGTTAAGTGGCTATAATCATAATTATGTTAATTTTTGAATTACTTCTAGAAATATTATAATTAATCTCTGCTAGACCTAGTGGTCTGCTCATTGGATATTCTAACTTGCTTAATTTATAAACTTGCTGGAAAATCTCCAAACTTTTCGCGAATGTTTAGTATTTCCCCTCTTCCTGTAACAGTAACATTGTTGATAATGATAGAAATTTTCTGAACAGAAGCTTTACACAAATGTATATGTGAACCACAATGCCTCAGGAATGACCAATGAATTTGGCACCCATTTCCTTTGAATGAGATCTTTTGCAGAACATTGAATTTCGAGAGATTAAGAAAAATTCTGATGATAAAAAGGCAAAGAAGAGGGAGCAGTGAACAAAATTTATATTATGTTTAAATCAGGGATGGGCAAACTACGGCCCGTTGGAAAGTTCTATCCGACCCGCGGATAGAATTTTAATTTGCCGATCAGAGGCAAATTAAAAGAAATATTCATATATTATATATCCATCTCCTTTTCTACTTTGTTTAAATATTATATTTTTTCTTCCTTTTTTTCAAAGAGCTGGTAATCTGTTTACATTCTCTATTTTTGTTCTACAAAACATAAATCGAAGGAAATAGCAAACACAGGCAGTTTTCAATCGGTAAAGTGTTAAAAGTGGAAGTTATTTGTTAGTTATAGCTGTAGATTGGCGCCAACAAGCGTTATCTTTTTCTTGTGGAGCAGACATATGGGAATTCAATATAGGTGAATTAGACCTAACATGTGGCAGACTGCTCATTTTTCATCTAGCGGCTTTTTCTTTTGGCGCGAGTTCTAATATTATTGCGTGTTGGAAGATTGTGGACATATAGCGTCATTGTGAATAGTGGTGAAGTTATTAAAAGTATAGCATAGCTGGTGCTTGTTTGGGTTATTCGTAAAATATTTCAACCCCAAAATGGCTACTAAAAAACGTAAAGTCGATTCAGAGTGCCGCGCTTTTAATGATGAATGGACATGGAAATATTTTTTTTCAGTTGTAAAAGATAAACCAGTATGTCTTATCTGCAATGAAGCTGTAGCAGTCTTCAAAGATTATAACATTTCCCATCATTTCACATCTAAGCACAAGAATTCCAATTACGAAGCAAAGTCCGAATATGAAAAAAAACAAAATGCAGAAAGTCTTTGTAAAAAATTATCAGGCCGGCAAAAATTTTTTAAGAAAGTAAACAGTATTCAAGAAGCAGCTACACATGCAAGTTACATTGTAGCATACAATATTGCTAAAAATAATAAAGCTCTCAGTGATGGGGAGTTCGTTAAACAATGCATGCTCCAAGTTTGTGATGTTTTATGTCCAGATAAGAAAAATAATTTTGAGACTGTAAGCTCATCTCGAAAAACGGTTACCTCTAGAATGGAAGCCATCGATAAAAATTTGGCATCACAATTAGAGTCAAAGATTGGCCAGTTTAAATTTTGTTCCATTGTTATGGATGAAAGCACTGATATATTGCTTTTATTAATAAGTATTAGTATTACACTGCTCAATTAGTATTATTTATAAGAGGTGTTGATGAAAACTTTGAAATTATTCAGGAACTGGCGTGCATGTGTTCTTTAAAGGGAACTACAACGGGATATGATATTTTTCGTGAATTTCAGGAAGGGCTTTTAACTTTGAAAGTGCCTATAACAAATATATGTAATATTACAACCGATGGAGCACCAAATATGTCAGGAAAAAAATCTGGATTTCTTAGACACTTTAATCAAAACTATCCCAATAACAATGTTGTTTTTCTACATTGTGTTATACATCAAGATGCTCTGTGTAAATCTGCATTGAATATGAAATCCGTGCTTGATACAGTCGTGAAGCTTGTAAATACTATTCGATCTCTTGGGCTTACTCACAGGCAATTTCGAGATTTTCTTCAGTCAGTGCAATCTGAATACTCGGATGTACTGTATTACACGAAAGTAAGGTGGCTTTAGTGCAGGATGTGTTTTCGAGCGAGTTTGGCAGCTGAAAGACGACATTGTGTCGTTCTTCCATGAGAAACAGTGTCCTGCGGTGTGCGAAATGTTAGAAGATACAAAATGGCTTTCAGGCTTTGCATTTTTCACAGATCTTCTTTGTCATATGAACAACTTGAATGTCAAGATGCAAGGGAAAAATCAATTTATCGACGATATTTGGTCACATCTCAAAGCTTTTAAACTAAAACTTAATATGTTTGCTGGGCAGCTAGGTAAGAACGACTTATCTCATTTCCTGAGATTAAATTCAAAACCCTCAGTAAATGAAGAGAACCTTAAGAATTATGAAGATAGCTTGAAAAAACTGCATTTTGAGTTCGAACGCAGATTTCAAGATTTCAGTGCCATTCAAGCAGAATTGGATATTTTTACCCTGCCATTCAACGTAAATTGTGAAGCAGTGAGGTCAGATTTGCAGCTTGAATTAATTGATTTGCAATCTAACAATCTTCTCAAGCAATTGTTTCTAAATATGCCAAAGTTAGAGTTTTACAAATCATTATCGAAAGTAAGTTTCCCAAATTTAATATCTCATGCCCAGAAAATCAGTGCTATGTTTGCTTCATCTTATATATGTGAACAAGTGTTTTCAACTATGAACCTTAGAAAGGATTATTTCAGAAGTAGACTGACAGATGAGCATTTAGCCTCGTTCCTTAGAATCAGTAGATCTCACTTCGAACCTCAATATAAGGAACTTTTAAAAATGAAATCGCAATTTCATTCATCTCATTAATATATTAAATTGTAATACTTGTATATAGGTTTTTAAAATTTTAGAAAAATTCATCTTGGCCCGCCAAACTTTATTTTTTCGATTTTTGGCCCGCGATCGAAAAAGTTTGCCCATCCCTGGTTTAAATTATATATTTCTTAAAAAATAAATTTATCGAATATAGTCCTTTGGTTTTATTAAAACCACTATACAATCATAAATATATATGAATTTAAAAATGTTCACATTAATATTACCAGTCATATTTCCTGATAAAATATGAATATTTCTGAATGAAAGTTTATTTGACGTTTAGAATGCTGATATTAGAAGTATTTTTTGAAATGCATTTGTTGTGGAGGGGCTCATAATTTTCCACTGCATCGTTATTAAAGTTCTGTTGGGCTCTTTACACTTGTTTTGGATAATTTTGAAAATTATTTGTAAATTAATTTTTGGATATCACTATACCTAGCTTTAGTACATTGATTTTTTTTTTCCTTATTTAATTTCAATCTTCCTTATTTAAAATATTAAATAATTGAAATTGTATAAGGAAAAAAACTTTTGACTATAAGTTATTTATTTAAAACACAGTGTGAATTAACGTACTTTTTTAATTAATGATTTCAGTTTATTTTCCATTTATGCTACTTAATTGTAAAATATTTCAATTTTTAGTTGTTCTTTTCTTTGGACTGCTGGTGTCGTTTTTGACTGGTTTCATACTTACTGGAAAATATTTGTCTTTCTCAAAAGAAAGTATGTAGTTTCTTTTACCTTTAATATATCTAATCCAATATTTTAGTGCCAGCTGTAAGTGATGTATTATATTTAACAAATAAAGACTAATTGGATATTTAGAATATTGTGCCTCAGTATTGCATAACCTCAGTATTGCAGTAATTACATAACCGTTTTTCTATTTTAAATGCTGCTTTTTGAAATATACAATTTATTTCAAAAAAAGCTAAAATTGGCATTATTTTTTAACTTTTTGGGATAAACAGTCTCTAAAATTGCCATGCTTTCAAATATACCAAGAAAGCTGAAACTGACTTCTTACATATTGAGATAAGAAGCGTCTGTATATTACATGTGACTCCAAAATAAAATAGTTAAAAATTACAATTTATCACAATAATTTCCAGAAGTTATTATTTTTGTTTTCTAGTACACTCGTGAACAAAATAGTGTTTTTTAAATTTCTTTTGTTATTAAATCATTGCATAAAAAAGTATCTACACTTATATCTATAAAATCATCTAGGTTATCTTAAAACCGACAATTGTGATAGGGACCATGTATCAAATTAGAAATGTATTTTAAGGTATCATTTCAACTGATAAAGAGGATGATGGTGTATGAGAAAAAGTTTTGCGAATTCTGTGCTAATCCGTAATGCATTTTAACATTTTATGATGTTTCCTAGTGATACTTGACTTATTATTATTATTATTTTGTAGAAGAAGAACATTTGTGGCTTTGATTTTTAAAACTACTACAATTTCACTCAAGTGAATTACTTAAGAATATATTCATAGATTATTATTTTATTTTAAATGCAATAGTAGCAATTGATGGTCACATAATTATTAAAAAAACAGTTTCAGTTCTAAATCTGAATCTACTATTTGCCCTGTAAATATGTGTTCGTAATCAAAAATCTTTGTTAGTTGAAATCAATGCCCTTTTTGATAATATAATTCCGATTTTCTTGCGCGTTTTCATGGAGGGTTTTATTTTCAGCGATTTGCTTTCATTTTGACATCACTCCGATTTGAGCATTGTTAAGAGAATTCTCAAAGCTTGATGAATTTTTATGTAATGAAAATAGATGAATCAGCATCCACTACCGCTATTATAGGAATAATGAGAATCTTTTTTTTTTTTCTATCATAAATATACCACTATAGGAACTTTTCTGTGTGGGGAAAAAGCACATTGATCTTGTATTTAGCACCATGCTTTCAGTTATTAATATGTCAGCAATATTTTGAATGCAGTGTCATTACCATTCGTAGAAAAATATATTTATGGTCAGTAGGGTGGAACAAAAAAATCAGTTTTTGAATTTTAATTTGGAATAGTGCTGAAGATTGGTGTAGATAAATCATAAACATGAAAATTATTGGAGTAGGTTTGAGGTGCTGCAAGGAAGTTTCATAAAATTGAAATTTTTACTACATTTTGAAGTTTTTTTACGAAGTAATCAACTACTGATTTTTAATTTGTAATACTCTGAAAAGTTGCTTTTTAGTATAGTTAAAATAAATAAAAATTATTCGGGTATGTCTTGTCTTGAGGTGCCGTAAGGGCGTTAAAGTTTCATTATTACACAATTTTGGCAACTTTTTAAGGATTTTTGTGTGCCTCGATTACGAAATAAAAAGCTTTCCTTGGCCATTGTCATATGAATAAAAATATAATAAAGATTCTTGGCTGAATTTCGTATCTAGTAGAAGTCTTTCATAACTGCGATCGCAATGTGGATCAGAGTAAAGAAAGAAAAGAATGAATGCTCTTACGGAAGCTTTAGCATCAGTATACTATTCCAACAACTACACAAAATTCATTCTTCCAACCAAACGCTGATTGGAATGCCCCCCTCTATACTTTCCTGAATCAAAATTTCTGCCATATAATTCTGGTTTTACCCTTTCCGAGCTGATATGTGCATTATCAAATACAAAATAAACTTCGCCTAGTCCAAAGAGAATTGCCATTCTTAAACACCTTTGTTAAATATCTTGAGCGCATTTAACATAATCTGGAATTAACATTTCCCCTCCCCCATAATATGGGATAACGCTATTGTGATTCCTGTATTATAATTTGTTGAGGATCCTCAAAAACTCACTAATTATTGGCCTATTGCATTAACCAGTAGTTAAATTTCATCAAAAAATGGTAAAAGTGCACTTGATCTATATTTTGGAGACAAATGAATTTATATCCCCGTTCCAGAGGGGCTTCCGAAAGCAATGTTCCACAGTGGCTATCTTATTTCTTTTGAGAAAGACATAAGAAATGCCTTTGTTTAAAGAAATTATTTGGTACCTATCTTCTTTGATATATTTATAAAAAGCTAGTTTACGATAGAACATGGTGATTTGGAACTTTTAAGGATTTTGGGAATTTTTACAAATTTATATAAAATTTGTAAAATTATATGTGGAAATTTATATATTTTTATTTAAAAAATTTGTAACACACAGGTAATTCAGAAACAGTTTGGAGAACATCTTTGATGTTCGTTGTCAAGACGAAAGAGTACCGTAGCTATAATAAATAGGGTATTGAACATGACTCTATTTATAAAAAAATTCGGCCAGATTCTATCCACAATTCCATCCACTGTGCATAAAAACATCTATGTTTACGACGTGCATATCTCCTGCTGTCCTAGGGATGTGCATTTTACAGAACTGCAGTTATAAATGGCAATTAGCAAAAAGACAGTCTGGTCCGAAAACAATGGCATTTTATTTCTATTCAAAAGAATCTGCTTCCATTTTTGTAGAAGGTGACTTACTTCATCCTGATCCAGAAATGACACTAAATTTTAATCTTCAGGTTATATGCGATCAGTACAGGTTTCTTGATGTTTTATTCGACAAACACCTGACTTTCCATCCCTATATTATATACACTGATGGAAAAAAATCCCAACACCAAGAAAAAATTATTGTACAGTAATGAAATTTTAAGAATACATTTGTCTAGGTAACATATTTAATTGATTAAAGTTTCAAGATCACAGGTAGAGCCGTTGGAGAGAAGAGCCATTTCAAATGTGAAATGTTGGTACATTCGTAACCGGTGTAACCGCTAGAATTTTGAATGCAAGCATGCAAACGTGCATGCATTGTGTCGTACAGGTGTCGGATATTAGTTTGTGGGATGGAGTTCCAGGCCTGTTGCACTTGGGCGGTCAATGCAGGGACGGTTAATGCTGGTTGTGGATGACGCTGGAGTTGTCGTGCAATGATGTCCCATACGTGCTCGATTGGAGAAAGATCTGGTGATCTAGCAGGCCAAGGCAACATGTCGACACTCTGTAGAGCATGTTGGGTTACAACAGCGGTATGAGGGCGAGGGTTATCCTGTTGGAAAACACCCCCTTGAATGCTGTTCATGAATGGCAGCACAACAGGTTGTATCACTAGACTGACGTACAAATTTGCAATCAGGGTGCGTGGGATAACCACGAGAGTGCTCCTGCTGTCATACGAAATTGCTCCCCAAACCATAACTCCAGGAGAAGGCCCTCTGTGTCTAGGCCGCAGACAGGTCACTAGCAGGCGTTCACCTGGCCTCCTTCTAGCCAACAAACGGCTATCACTGCGACCAAGGCAGAACCGGCTTTCATCAGAAAACACAACAGATCTTCACTCCGTCCTGCAATGAGCTCTAGCTTGACACCACTCACGTCGCAAACGGCAGTTGTTTTGGGGTCAGTGGAATGCACTGTACAGGGCGTCTGGCTCGGAGCTTTCCTTGAAGTAACCGATTTGTAACAGTTCGTTGTGTCACTGTGGTGCCAACTGCAGCTCGAATTTCAGCTGCAGACGTAGTACGATTAGCCACAGCCATACGTCGAATACGACGGTCTTCCCTCTCAGTAGTACCACGTGGCCGCCCAGAACCTGATCTTCTTGAGGCATTACCTTCCCTTGACCACTACCGCCAATACTCATGCACAGTGGATACATTCCTGCCAAGTCTTTCCGCAATATCGCGGAAAGAAAACCCACCTTCTCGTAGCCCTACAACACGACCTCGTTCAAATTCAGTGAGCTGTTGATAATGGCTTCTTCGTCTTCTCAGAGGCTAACATTAACCCACTACGTCAAATCTCAACTGTAAATAACGATCACGAACCTTACAGCGCTTCTTTAATGCAAACCTCATTTGCATGTTCATAGTGTCGCTACTAGCGCCACACTTACGCGCGTAGCTCAAAATTTGAATCGACGTCATCTTTCAGATGTATAAACACGCCTACCTAATTTCGTTTATCTAGCACAGCTTCTTCCTAGAGTGGGGTTTTTTTTTTCCATCAGTGTATTTACGCAATAAGTGTCTGTGATCATTAAATATCTGTGAAACACCTAATTGGGGACTGATCGCACTTGTTAGCTAAGTATATATAGCAGCGTTATTCGTTCAAAATTGTACATGATTCAACTCGAACTTCTTATTTATCTCATCTCAACTGCATTCATTCCTCGGCACTTTGTGTTTCCTACAGTGCAATTAGAACATCGCCGATTATCAGTTTACATGATAAACCTTAGAACCTTCGTTATCTTTTAGACAAAGTATGATCTCTGCTTATTACTATTTCCGCGTTTTATCCAACTATTCTCATCCTGTAAGAAAAATGCTTTTAAATCATGGTCGTTCACCACTGTTCAATGCTCGCAGATCTACATCCCTCATCTAGGGCTACGTATTCGGGGGCTGTTATCAGAAATGTCCGGTAGTATTGAAATTAATGATGAAAATTCTTATCGTACTCCACTTTGATTTGAAAATGAAATTATTTTACTCCATCCATTTCAAAAATATTTAAAGTAACTTGGTAATATAAAATAGTCTTTATGTAAAAAGAAGTAAATTAATTTCACTGCAGACAACTCTGAACTAAAGGGAAACAGTTAAGCGAATCTTCAAAATAGAGGAGTTCCCAAATCATTGTCCATCCTCAATAAATTTCTCTCTGACTAGTCCTGATTGAGATGAATTATAATTTGAATGAATGTAATCCCTTTATTTTATTGTACCAATCTAAGTCAATAAATTCGATTTAAATCTGCTGTAATCAAATAAATTGTTGTCTGGAAAAATTTTTTAGGTACAGCTGAGGTGTCAATGGTAATTGGAATTTTAGGAGGTTTATTTTTCTTATTTCTATGGTTGTGGCTGCGACATCCTATAATATTGTTTCTTCTAAATGGATTTGTCTTTGGATTTTTGGTATCAGCTACTATTATTTATACACCTCTAGGTAAGTTGCATTGATGAAACATGGTTTTTAATATATTTTTTTTGTTTTGTTTTCATCTGAAAATAATATTATCTGAGCAATAGCTGAAACTGATAAAATATTGATTTTTTGTTTTTGTTTTTGTTTTCTGTAATTTGTCATAATATCTGTCAATAATGACTATTTCGTCTCGATGTAACTTTTCAGTATGAGATTCTATCACTTGAATTTACTACTCTTATATGAAAACAAATATAAAAGTATAACTTTTTCTTATTAATATATATATTATTCTTACACATGTTAATGTTCGATTATCACAATATTCATTCTTAATTCGTTTGTATCTAATATACTGTTAATTGCCTATTATTTAAAATATTCCCGATTTATGGAATTTTTTACGTCCCTTTGAATGCTATGTTATATCTGAAGAAAAATTTTATGATAAAACCAAATAATAAGCTATTTTTGAGTTTGTTTAATAATAAGCTATTTTGAGCTAAGTTTGAAATTTTGCCATTCATATTTTTCTCCAAAATTATAACAAGTACAGTTTGTTTTTCCCAGAAATTTCTTCGTGTTCTGTCCTCACCTCTTAGCTGGCTGGCTTTTGAATTTGATGTATTCCATGTTAATATATATAATTAATATCTAAATTCATCTTTTTAAATAAAAAAAATTAAATAATTTAATTAAAGTGGATTGATTTTTGATAAGTTTATGTTTAAATAAAGTTAAAGTAAAGTCAATTGTATAAGTTTAAAGAAGTGAATTCGTAGAGCATAATCTTAATTGAAAACTGCACTTACCTCTTTATGTTGAAATAATTAATGATGAATCATAGAACTTATTGTTAGAAAAATATTTTAGTATGTTTATAAATATTTTCTGTATCTTTTTCTCCTATTTATTGAAGCCTAGATAGTAAAACAATATAAATTTTGAAAAAAAAATTTATATCGTTTATCAAATTTATCAAATATTTATCGTTTATCAAATATCGTATTGTTTATCAAATTTTATTTTTTGTTATAAGACGAATTAGTATTTACTTTTTAAGATTAGGCTTTGTTTACTGGATCGCATTTTTCATTTTAGATTTGAAGTACTCTTGTGTTTTGTTTCAAGAGAAACTTACAGTGACAAAAGAGACCAACATATTTTTGTAGTTTTTTATGGAAGCAGTATTTATGCACCGGATCTCATCTCAACATTTCAAATTTAAATGACTTTTAAATAAGTTATATTTTGCGAATTATTAGTCTTGAGCTGTCCGTTGTTAAAAATTTTTTAAGCATTGATGTAAAATCCCATTTTAGCTTTCCCCATTCCAACAATAAAATTATAATTATATATATATATATATATACACTGAAGTGACAAAAGTCATGGGATAGCAATATGCAAATATACAGATGGCAGTAGTATCGCAGCGAAAAAGTATAAATGCGCAGTTCGTTTTCCAGAGCTTTCATTTGTGTTCAAGTTATTCATGTGAACAGGTTTTTCGTAATTTATGGTGGCACGACGAGAATTAACAGACTTTGAACGTGGAATGTTAGTTGGAGCTAGACGCATGGGTCATTCCATTGCGGATATCGTTAGTGAATTCAACATTCCAAGATCCACAGTATCAAGAGTGTCCCGAGAGTATGAAATTTCAGGCATCACATCCCATCATGGACAGCGCAGTGGGCGACCACCTGCACTTAACGACCGAGACCGCCGACGTCTGTGTAGAATGGTCAATGTACGCAACACTTCGTCAAATAACTTCAGGAATCAATGTGGGACGTACGAGGGACGTGTCCGATAGGACTGTGCGGCGAAATTTGTCTTCCTTGGGCTATGACAGCAGAAGACCGACTCGAGTGCCTTTACTGACAGCACGACATCGCCTGCAGCTACTCTCCTGGGCTCGTGAGCATATCGACTGGTCCCTAGACCAGTGGAAAACCGTGGCGTGGTCAGTTGAGTCACGATTTCAGTTGTTACGAGCTGATGGTAGAGTTCGAGTGTGGCGCAGACCCCACGAAGCCATGGACCCAAACTGTCAGCAAGGCACTGTTCAAGCTGGTGGTGGCTGCATAATGGTGTGGGCTGTTTTTACATGGCATGGACTCGGTCCCCTGGTGCAACTGAACCGATCATTAACTGGAAATGGTTATGTTCAGCTGCTTGCAGATCACTTGCAGCCATTCATGGACTTCACGTACCCACACAACGATGGGATTTTTATGGATGACAATGCGCCATGTCACCGGGCCAGAACTGTTCGCGATTGGTTTGAAGAACATTCCGGACAATTCCAGCGCATGATCTGGCCACCTAGATCGCCCGATATGAATCCCATCGAGCATTATGCCACATATCCATCATCTACCGGTTTCATTCCTCTTGGATAATATCGGATAGCCTTCTTGGTTATGGTACATATAGTTTAGAATTGGTCTGGTAACTTGAGTACCGTCATTCCAGTCATTTTTAACTATTTAACCTTGAAACTGGCCGACTTCAAACTTGCAGATTGTTCTTCAAAATTCATCATTTCAATGATTACAAGAATTCATTTTTGCTGTAATCAAAAAGTCATGAGATTTTACAATATAAAATCACACTCTTATAGACCAAAATCCTTAATAGGAAACGTGGCCACAGTGGCATGGTGGTAAGGTCTTGGCTTTGAAACCGGAAGGTTGCAGGCTGGAGGTCCGAATCTACGGAAGAACTGCTGTGAAAAGGGGTCTGGTGCACGTTAAATTCGTTGGAGCCAAACGTCCTCCCGTTGGTGTGGTATAGAAGTTTGGAGAGGGGGTGCCAGCTTATTTGACGTCCTCGTCATCTAACCGCAGCTCAAAATTACAAGGTCCTAGTGTCGGCCCTAAATAGCCCTAGTGTTGCTTCGAAACAGGACATTAATATAACTGAACTAAACTAAACCAAACCCTAGTAGGAAAAATCATTAAGCTTCGCGTTTTCTTTAAAAAAATTCTTTTTAAACCTATAAAAGATATTTAATATAGAATATCATTTTACATTAATTTTTTTTTTCTTTACACGTAACATCAAATTTTTTTAATATTGTGTCCAAGGGTGGATCAAAAAACTGAAAACAACAAATATTTGCTTTGAAACAAACAGAATTTACTGAAAAACCAGAATTTCTATCTCAGAAAAACGGACAGTTTAATTACAAATCTTAAGACAAAATTATTTTTTTTTTAAATGAAACTTTTTTATGTTATAGATTTCACAACCAACTCTATGCCGAAAACTTCGGTCAATTAAAAGCTGCAAATACAAAGATTGAATTTTTATCTAGCTACAAGAAAGCAAAACAGAAATAAAATCTTAGATGTGTGCAAAGATTTTTGAGTTAAGTGGCTATAATCATAATTATGTTAATTTTTGAATTACTTCTAGAAATATTATAATTAATCTCTGCTAGACCTAGTGGTCTGCTCATTGGATATTCTAACTTGCTTAATTTATAAACTTGCTGGAAAATCTCCAAACTTTTCGCGAATGTTTAGTATTTCCCCTCTTCCTGTAACAGTAACATTGTTGATAATGATAGAAATTTTCTGAACAGAAGCTTTACACAAATGTATATGTGAACCACAATGCCTCAGGAATGACCAATGAATTTGGCACCCATTTCCTTTGAATGAGATCTTTTGCAGAACATTGAATTTCGAGAGATTAAGAAAAATTCTGATGATAAAAAGGCAAAGAAGAGGGAGCAGTGAACAAAATTTATATTATGTTTAAATCAGGGATGGGCAAACTACGGCCCGTTGGAAAGTTCTATCCGACCCGCGGATAGAATTTTAATTTGCCGATCAGAGGCAAATTAAAAGAAATATTCATATATTATATATCCATCTCCTTTTCTACTTTGTTTAAATATTATATTTTTTCTTCCTTTTTTTCAAAGAGCTGGTAATCTGTTTACATTCTCTATTTTTGTTCTACAAAACATAAATCGAAGGAAATAGCAAACACAGGCAGTTTTCAATCGGTAAAGTGTTAAAAG
>JAPMOQ010039676.1:0-10680 GCA_026543055.1 Argiope trifasciata
TTTAGCAGGCGTTCACCTGGCCTCCTTCTAACCAACAAACGGCTATCACCGCGACAAAGGCAGAACCGGTTTTCATCAGAAAACACAACAGATCTCCACTCCGTCTTCCAATGAGCTCTAGCTTGACATCACTCACGTCGCAAACGGCAGTGGTTTGGAAGCAGTGGAATGCACTGTACAGGGCGTCTGGCTCGGAGCTGTCCTTGAAGTAACCGATTTGTAACAGTTTGTTGTGTCACTGTGGTGCCAACTGCAGCTCGAATTTCAGCTGCAGACGCAGTACGATTAGCCACAGCCATACGCCGAATACGACGGTCTTCCCTCTCAGTAGTACCAAGTGGCCGCCCGGATCCTGGTCTTCTTGAGGCAGTACCTTCCCTTGACCACTGCCGCCAATACTCATGCACAGTGGTTACATTCCTGCCAAGTCTTTCAGCAATATCGCGGAAAGAAAACCCACCTTCTCATAGCCCTACAACACGACCTCCTGCAAACTTAATGAGCTGTTGATAATGGCTTCTTCGTGTTCTCGGTGGCATCCTTGACTAAAATTAACCCACTACGTCAAATCTCAACGGTAAAAAACGATCACGGACCTTACAGCGCTTATTTAAAGCAAACCTCATTTGTATGTTCATACTGTCGCTACTAGCGCCACACTTACGCGCGTAGCTCAAAATTTGAATCGATGTCATCTTTCAGATGTATAAACACGCCTACCAAATTTCGTTTATTTAGCACAGCTCTTTCCTAGTGTTGGGATTTTTTTCCATCAGTGTATATCAGGGTTACAGTACTTTACCAAATATTAGTCATTGTATCGAACCTCCAATTACGTCCAATATTCTATTGTATTTCTTCGGTATTTTTGCCAATATTCCTACGAGTTTTACTAAAATAAAATTTTTGTCATCCAAAATTTATATCTTACCCTAGAAAATAGTTAGAGATATTTATTTATTATCATATAGATATATTTATTTGAATAATGACCATAAATCCTTATTGCAGTGATTCTCTACCTGTGGGGCACGCCCCTCTAGGAGGGCGCTAGCACACTAATAGGGGGGCGCGAGCATATCCAAGAGAAAATGTTATTTAAAAAAATTGATTAAGTGACTGAGAGGAAAGAACACACACACATACAAAACAAAATACATTTCGACATATTTAATAATTATTTATTAAATTGAAACAACTTACTAAATTAAAAACTAATTTAATAATTATTAGTGACTTCTCTGGGCCTGTCTTGCAGAGCAAAGTTTTTCGAAGGAGGGTTTAATATTAGAAATATACACTATCAGCTATTTTTCTATATTTAGCTGATATCTATATTTTGTCTTCAAAGAAGCCACCACGGAAATCCAGTTTCACAAATGTAAGATGTTGAAAATGGTATTAGAATGCGAAATGCCCTTGTTTTTTGTGCAGAAAACTCATCATCCACTCCTGCCCAAAATTCAAAGAGTGATTTATTATTAAGTTGTATTTTGGTTTCGCCGCTTGTTGTGAAGTCTATGAAGGTTTCTTCGTCTTCATTTGAGAGTCCTTCGGGAGTATTTTGAAATGGATCCCTCACCCACTTGTAAATTGATATCAGTTTGTCGTCAGCAAGAAAGTATTTTTTAAAATTCTTTGCTAGCATTGCTGAATGATTTTCAGTGGTTACAAAAACAACTTTTACATGTTTTTCTTCAGCCTTGTAAGTTTCAATACGATCATTCAAATTTGCAAACATTGTTTAGTTTTCTTGCTTTAAATTCTGCTCCACAATTCCGATTTCCTACGAAAAGCATTAACTTTATCACTCGTATAAATATATGTGTATTTCCTCCTTCCAGTTGAAGATTAAAGTTATTTAATTTCTCGAATATGTCGACCATGTAGCTCAATTTCATCACAAATACAACATTGCGAAAATTCTCAGCTTCCAGTCGCTTTGCCTCTTCTAGGAAAACGGGGATTTCTTCTCTTAATTCATAAACACGTCGCAAAAATTTCCCTCTTGATAACCTTCTTGCCTCGCAATAGAATAGTAACTCTGAATGTACTGCACTGATGTCTTTAGAAAGTGCGGAAAAGATTCTTGATTTCAGGGGTCTCATTTTTATATAATTTATTATGGTTACAACCGTAGTTAACACAATATTCAAACCAGGACTTATTTTTTTGGAAGCCAAAGTTTCTCTGTGAATCATGCAATGTGTCCAGACGCGCCGAGGCGATTTTTGTTTCACAAGTGCTTGAATACTTTGTAATCTTCCGGACATAGAACGAGCACCATCGGTGCATATTCCGACGCATTTTTTCCATTCTATGTTTGCCTCGTTCATAAAATCATTTAAGATAGCAGATAATGCGAGTGCTGTTGCTTTGAGTTCTATTGATTTGCAGAAAACTAATTCTTCTACTACTGACAAATCATCACAAAATCTAACATAGGTAATGGAAGGAACATCTTTATTACTATCTGTTGCCTCATCGAGTTGTATTGAAAACAATTTGTCACGTAACTTTAACAAAAGCGGACACTCTACATCTTCAGCTATATCATCAATTTTACGGGCAACAGTATCATTTGAAAGAGGTATAGACTGCAGTTGTTTTGCAAAATTATCTCCAAACATAATTTCTACAATCTCGATTGTGGCAGGCAAAATAAGCTCTTCACCAATGGTGTGAGGCTTTTTACATCTGGCTATTTTATATGAAACTTTGTGAGAGGCAATTAAAGCTTTTTCATTTACAAAGTTTTTTTAAACAATGATTTTTGCTTTTCATATGATTTTAATTTTAATTCGAAGAATTCTCTGAGTTTGTTTACGTACTCACTATGAGGCCTTTCCAAATGCCGTTTAAGTTTCTTAGGTTTCATGCTGTCTGCCGTAAACATTTTTGAGCAAATGATACACAAGGGACTTTCTTCTTCATTTACTTGAGTAAAAGTGATTCCAAAATTTAAGTATTCTTGAGAATATTTTCTTGAATTTATTTTCGGAACCACGCTCGTCTGTGTACTGGTTGATGATTGTCTATCGTCAAATGCTCGGGTACCCCCGCTTAAATTTTTATCCATGATTCTGCATAAATCTGCCGCCGTGAATATTTAATACGGTGAATTGCAATTACACGAAAGTATATATAACATACATCTTCAGAATAGATTCAATAGCGATAGAAGGATCGACTCGAATAAGATTGCCTGGAATTGAAATTGGCGTCATAGAACTTTCTCCTTCTCCCTTTGAGAAAACGTTTGTTCACATCTGCGCATGCTCCTAACTTAACTTTTAAGCTGACCTGACAAATTCCAGACAAATCAAAACTTCTCGCGAAACCGTGAGAATGCACGACACGGCGGGACGCAAGAGCGATAATGAGGCATAGGATTCTTGTATTTTTAATGCTGTGGACCGGTGTTGCAAAATGTCAATATATTTCCGTATTCTTGGTAATTTGTAAAGTTTAAAATAAAGGTTGTAGCGTAGGTTTAGCTCCAAAATACTCAAAGCATATTATTATTGTATACTTTTTATTGTATGCGGTGAAGAGGGAGGGGGGCGATGAAAAATATGATTGAAAATTGGGCCGTGAATACTAAATGATTGAGAAACACTGCCTTATTGAGTATATTTATTTGCATCACCATTATTAGCATTTTAGTCAGGACCGTAATAATATTCAACATGAATATTTGTTCTTTCTCAGTAATATAATAATCAACATTATGCATACATTCCTATATCACCAAATTACAATTACTGTAATTTAAGATATAATTTAAAGGAAGTTTTGAAACAAGGCATTTCTAATTCTGTTTACATGAAAGATGCAAGATTCACTTTACCATAAAGGTTTTAAAAAAGAAAATGACGCCTTTTGCCAATGACTAGCTTTAGAATTAGTGGGACTTTGGAAAAGACACTCACTCAACGATTTTGATCCTCTCTTAAAGTGAGAGTTCTCAAAGAACTCATACATTGATACATTTCTGTAGTAATTTATACTCAATCAATTCCATTTAAAGGTCTTTCTTTTTCTCAGCATTTGTCTTCCAACAACTAAAATAAGAACATTCTTGATGATCTATTTTTAAAATTTATCTCATTATTCTAGAAACAGTATTGCTCCCATTGCTTTTATTCTATAACCGTTTTTACTTATATCATCAAAAACGTCTAAGCATATAACGTAAATTATCCATATTTTACTGTTAATGTGACTCTATAATAAAACTAGATAAAAAAAACCGAACTAGTTGCTTTTTTTTGAGATCTTATATACTATTGCCGAGTGTATTTGACTTTCCATTGCCAATTTTTGGATTCCAACCCATCTAACATTGTATGAACAATCCTCAAAGTGTGTAGAAAAGTATAAGAAAGATAAATATTAGAGAACTAGATCTCATGTTAAACAAATATAGGTTTTTAAATGAATACAGCTGGCAAACTAATTTTCAATAGGAATGATTTTTAATATTTCGCTAAGGCGCAATGAGAATATATGCCTTTGTTTTCTATTAGAGTTTTTGAAAGCTGCTAAAGCTTTAAAGCAGAAAAATTTGAACAATTTTTTTTTTTTTAGTTGATACATTTTGCTTTGATGTGCTTTATAAAATTAAAAAATACTGATTAAATTAGTTTCCAAGACAATAACACATTTCTGGAATTTTCGTAATTTTCGTGTTTGT
Organism: Argiope trifasciata; assembly: GCA_026543055.1. Taxonomy (NCBI): domain Eukaryota; kingdom Metazoa; phylum Arthropoda; class Arachnida; order Araneae; family Araneidae; genus Argiope; species Argiope trifasciata. The sequence goes on from JAPMOQ010039676.1 coordinate 4,697, forward strand.
GAAAATTGGTAGATCTCTCACTCATTTTAGGCAAAATATCAACAACAAATTGTTTTGAATATTATTGATGTTTTTAATAAAATATTGCAAATTTCTAAACAAATATAAAGGCATTTGAAAAAAAAAATTGTACGGATAAATAACTTATGTGAACAACTTATTTTTGTATTTGACACATGATTATATAAGGAAGTTTCATTCTGCACAAAAATTTCGTTAGATGCGAATTGGATTATCTGATCATAGTATTTTTTTCAATACTTCTTTACAATTAAACTATTTTCTTTGGAAAGGCACATGACCAGAAATAAACAACAGTAATGATTTACGAATTCAAGCATAATATATATTTTAATGCATTGTCTCATTAGTTACTTTTTAAATAAAAATATAAAAATATTTTATTACTAATTCATGAAACACTAATTAAAGAGTTCAGGTAATATTGTTCTCTTATTTGTGGTCTATGTTATTCCCATTCTTTTCACTTTTTCTCTGAATAATGAAGATTTTTTTTGATATTTCTGCATTTGATATTTCGAAGATATTGCCCGAAATGAATCTCAAACAGTAATGCATGTATGAATACATTACAGTATGAATATACAACGTATGATGAATTATATGATTGAATCTAGTACATATGACATAAAATTTACACTTCTTAAAGGGGAAAATGCAAGGGAAACACAAACTCAAAGACCATAATTTTAATTATAAAAAATTGCTGAAATGCATGTTTAAAATTATGTAATTCTACCTAATTGTTGATGTCAAAAACATTTTTCCGATTTAAAAATACAGTATTGTGTATTTATGAAAAATAATGCACTTACTTTTATAAAGCTTTACATATAAATTTGTTTTAACATTTAATTACCATTGCAGAAGATCTATAAGGCCATTAGATATAAAATACTTTCTTCAATACACCAGGGTTAAAAGGAAATATTTTTCTTTATTTTATAACAACACAGAAAGTATGTAAGTGAAGAATTACGCTGTACAGTTTTCTTATAGTTAATTTAGAGTTCATAAATAAAAGATTTTAAAGAAATCAAATTATAAATAATTAGAAAATGAAGTAAAAAAAAAATGACAATCAGAAAATAATAGTTATGCTTACGTCTTATGGCAAAATAAATAAATAATAAAAATAGATGACCCCCCCCCCTCTCCGTTGAGAACACGACTTATTTGGTAGCTATGATTTATCGGTCGACTATTCGTACCCAATGCAAATTTATAGAGTCGTATAAGTCGTACCTAAACTTTCAATCAATATTTATTTTAGTTGATGAATGCTCCATCATATATGAACTTTCAGAAAAGCACAGAGGTATATTTCAAAATATCACAGCTAAAAAATACATTTCGTCTTATAATAATATGAAATAGATGCATTTATAGAATGTCTTTGTTGAAAGCAGTATTCACCATTTATGATATGGTAAAAACAAACGAACACTTTCTTTTGATATCATAACTGTCAGTGTCAATTCGTGATATCAGCTTAAGATTTATTCAGTTAGTATTTAGTTACATTATCGTAATGCCTTGGTCGGGTGTTAAATGTAAAATTAGATAAACATGTCATTCGGAAGACAGAAAAGATTTTTTCAAACTTACCAAGTAATTTTGAAAAAATTCAGATCACAAGTCCGATTTATGAAGAATACTCCCCTCAATAAAAGTCTGCAGATCACTTGTACAAAGCAGTTATAATCTTAATGGATATAATTTTATCTGAACCATATATAAATTGAAGTTTTCAAGAAATCATGACATAACCTTGTAGTTCTACAGCTCAGAAAAAGATTTCCTGTTACGAAGCCCATTTGTATTATTATACAGTACTATACCATTATAAGTCTAAGAATATTTATAGTAACCGTAAATCACCAATCCTAATTTGACATCCTTTCTCTCTTGCCCGCAGTGCTTAAGAATAAGGGATTATGAATGTCTTGACAAAAGTTCCTCCTGGGTTCTTAAAGATGGGGTTTTGTCCTCTAATGGCTCATCGACCTGTAAGAATGGTTAACCATTCCCGGCTTAATATTAGCAAAGTTGTCTCCCTGAATAAGATTTTAAAGTAAATCGGCTTACAGAGGAGTGACTTACAGCTATTGTTTAGACCGCAATATCCAATTTCTTTAACACTAGAAAGACGTGAGACTTAGTGTATACCTATATTGTCCCAAAGGAGTCAAAATGACTACATTGTGAAAGAATAATGTGTGAAGAAATTTGTTTAAAATTAATTTTTAATATTTCTTATACTATTTACAGTCATATAGCAAGTTATTAGCAAGTATTAACAAAAAAATTACTTCATTTGAAACAAAAAATAATGTATCCATTATTTGTACATTTTAAGCAAATGTAAGTTGAAATCTTTTTATGTGTACATCTTCCGCAAACATACTTTTGACATTTTTCACATATATTGTTTGTTTTGTTTTTGTTACAAATTCGTACTTGACAAAATTTTCGTTTGTTAGAATATGTTGTACTTGATGTTTGTGGGTCCTCATTTTTTGATGACTTTTTCAATCTTGCAAAAATTCGAATGACAAGTAACGAACAAGTGAGGTTAATCAAAAAGTATAAAAACTTGATACGAAATCGGAGCTGATCTGATTTCATATAATTAGATTGACTACGATTTCATATAAAAAATTTGCTCAATTCAATAATAAAAGTCATTTGATTATTTAAAATTTTCCAAGTAGTCAAAATGACTGATTTTAGGCAATACAGGTATAACACATATATATACCGGAAATGAAAGAGGGGGGGAGGCAACTACAATGATTAATGAACGCAAAAAGTCCCAAAATTCTAAGAAGCTATATTATTATATACACAATTGTTTTTCTAACTGAAATTGAAAAGCAGTCAAAATGACTGCCTTAGGCAATCTAGTGTTAATATGCTGAACACCAAATATTTATGCAAAATACCGATGAGACTGGATGCATTAGATACTTTATTTTGTGATCCGCAGACTAAAATATATTAAGAAAATGTAATGTTTGCAATTGAATATCGTTAGTCAATAATGAATAACATATAAAATAATGCCACCCTTCGCCCCCTTAATGAAACACATTGCTTGAGCAAAAAGTACAGAATCAGTCAACTGATAATTTTAACTAATTTTAATGAATCAACTGTTTTATTACTAGATCCGAAATACAATTATACAGTTAGTTACGGTGACACACATTTTCAGTATGGGGATTAATGTCAGACAACGATTATTATATATGGCGTTAATGTGTTAAGATATTTAAAATATGATGCCAGAAAAATATGATCTGCTTTAAAAACTAAGCAAAATAAATGAGCTTGGTGATAAAAAGTGAAAAGAAGAAGGGAAACTGTTTTCTAGATTTTTTAAATGATGTGAAAGGGCATTTACATTTAGTTAAAGTCTAGAATAAATATTGAGGATGCTTTGTCATGATAGGTTGATTTGTAATATCATTGCCAATTTTTGCAGAAAAGACAAATTATATAAAACACATGATTGTCGGAAATGACAACAATTAACGTTATTTTATGTACGTAAAAGCGAGCCAATTGTCTCCAGAAATAATATATTTCAATTAGCAAAATTTCATATCTACAAACATTTTGTTATTTTTTTAATAAATTGTATATTGTAAAATTTACGGTTACACCATGATCTGAGAAAACCAAAATCTTCACTTCTATCTCAACAAAAATATACTTCCTGCAGTAAAGTAAAAACAGTTGGTTATTACAGTTTCGTATAGCCATTTGACTTTAAAACTTTACAGACATCACCTTTAAAAGTAACGTCATCAATGCAGATTTTATATTTCTCATAGCCATCAGGTTAAAAATAGTAACCACAGAAACTGGAATTTACAACTAAATAAAATCTATAACTAAATAAATTTATTTCGTAATGGAAATTAGCATATTTATTACATTCCTGACGAATTAATGTTCGTCATGCTAGTTATATAGACCACTTTCACAAATTACTGCATGTTTTCTAATTTCTTTAATTTCTGCATATTTTTTCATGAAATGTTTTGACAGTTTTAATTGTTATTAAAATGAGCGAAGAAAATATTTGTAGTTAAAAAGTGATATTTTGGGAAACTCCATAAAGAAATATTTTCATAAGAGCTTGCATTCATTATTTAAGATATTTTATATTATTCAAAAGAACATTTATGAGATATTCATAGCTAAAAATATCCTTGAAATCAACGTATATGCTTTAAAACTTTTGTCTCATTTTGAAGTTAGTTTAATGCGGGTACTCTTGAAAATTAATGCTTTCTTTATTACTCGATATGAAGCAACCTACATCTAAATTTATTTTTATGAATATTTTTCAGATGCTTCGAAATTCTTTCTTATAAAAATTAGGAAAGGTGAATTTACATATGAGTTATTGACATGTTTATTTTTTATAAGTTGTGCTTGATTCTGTTATCCAAATAATGCTTAGACTTTTCAATAATGCGGGACATCAATTACTGTGTCATTTTCAGCTGTTACATAATTGATTATTATGCAGAATGCTCTATAATTATTTAGAAGAGCCCTCATCGTTAATTTGATAACAATAGATACGAGAAAATTCTTTTTGTAAATCTGTTAATATGTTTTGCCATGCCATGACATTAAAAGCACCAGAATATGTGAACCTATTCAATTTTCGCACATTAGTGATTACTGTGCTAAACTCTCCTTGTGCGCCACTTTCATAATTTAAGCATAACTTGAAAATAATAATAATAATTAAAATGGAAATTTTCATCTTGTATTTTCCGATTAAAGTATTTTTAACAATTCAAACTGGCATCAAATTTCCTTTGTCGTCGTTCCCGTATTTTAAGTTTTATGTGAAATAAGATATTAATTAATTAGTGGCTGTCTTAATATAGCTTTTTGAAAAAAAATAATAAATCACAAATAAATGTGCTCATGAATGAAATGTTTCTTAATATTCAATATGTTTAACAAACCATCAGATATAAACGGTAAATAGTAATTTTCAGAAAATTAAATAGTAAAAATTTGATTTAGCTTTACAATATTAAGCCAAAAAAAAAATGCTGGATTAAAATATAACATTAGTCCATAGTTAAAATGATCAATACTTTCGAAAATTATTCGTATTATTTACTTTAAGTAAAAAATAGTGAAATTATTATTTTTGTTTTTAATTCATATTAATAATAGTTAATTATACAGTATATATATGTACTATAAAATAAATAAAAATGGAATTATTTTCAGGCTCATGCTCATCGTATAGACCTTGGAAGATATTTAAAAAATTATTGCACATAATTTAAAATTAAGAAAATTTTACTATGATTACAATTTCATATTCATGTATTTTTTAAACTTGAAAAATGTCTCAATCATTTTTCAAAATATATATTTTTTTATTTATTATAAAATTATTATTTAACATTTTTCATCCCATATTGCTCATTTTTTTCTTTCTTTACTGGTAAATAAGATATAGAAATTTTACATAAATGCATTTATAATTAGTAAGTTATTTTTAAAGCATTGTTTCAATAAAAGTTCTAAAGTAATTTCTTATTTTTCCAGTAAACAGAAAATCCACTTCAGTAAAAAGAGCCACTTCAAATGTGACATGTTGGTACATTAGTAACCGGTGTAACCGCCAGAATTTTGAATGCAAGCATGCAAACGTGCATGCATTGTGTGGTACAGGTGTCGGATATCAGTTTATGGGATGGAGTTTCATGCCAGTTGCACTTGGGCGGTCAATGCATGGACGATTAATGCTGGTTGGGGATGACGCTGGAGTTGTCGTCCAATGATGTCCCATATATGCTCGATTGGAGAAGGATCTGTTGATCTAGCAGGCCAAGGCAACATGTCGACACTCTGTAGAGCATGTTGGGTTACAACAGCGGTATGAGGGCGAACGTTATCCTGTTGGAAAACACCCCCTT
>JAPMOQ010039682.1:0-12512 GCA_026543055.1 Argiope trifasciata
CACGCGTTCCCCCTTCGACCCCTTTCGCGGTTTTCTGGGTTCCTATCTCGCTTGCCCTTTTTACCGACAAATTTTCGGTAAAATCGACTGGTATCAAAGGAACCTAGAAAACCGCAAGAGGGGTCGAGGGGAGAACGCGTGGTTCGCTTGACGGGTGGACGCGCCGTAGGAACGGCCCTTCATACCACAGCCATTAAAATTATTCCTGACACATGCTACCTCACAATCTCAAGGACCGGTTCCACGATGGGAGAAATTTCAGACTCGCCACACGTTCCTCCTTCGGTCCCTCTTGCGGTTTTCTGGGCTACTTTAATGTGTGCCCTTTTTACCGACAAAATTTTTGGTAGAATCGACAGGCATCAAGGGAGCCCAGAAAACCGCAAGAGGAGTCGAGAGGCTCGCCTGTCAAATGGACAGGTCGTTGGAATTTGGCTTCACCAATACTACTTATACCTTAGCATCCTAACTTCACTCCATCTCCAACCCTGATTCATCGAAGATGGCAATTTATTGACCGATAGGCTCCTTTTTATACTGCCACAACGGGGGCCCTTCAACACGACTCGTATCCGAATAACACCCAACAAGAAATGAGTTCCTAGTCCCCGAGATATATTACTGTGTGGTATTCAGAAGGGCAGCCGATCCACCCAATAAAACTTTCTCTCACTCTTTGAAAACCGGCACTGTCTTTGTACCCCGCGAGAGGGATCTGGGGGGGGGTCAAATTTGTTTGGGAAAAACTGTTAGATACTTTAGATTTTTTCTGCTGGCTCAGAGGCCCTTATGAATGCTAGAAGGACTCTTAGAACATAGAACTCATCACTGATTAATTATTGAAGAACTTCTATTTTGGGACATTTTATTGCGCTTCATAATTCTGTTAACAAATATTACCGAATCCTGTAATTTAGGAGTAATTGAATAATTCAATATTTATAGCATTTCATTTGACACGACTTTATTTTTAACATTACTTGCGTTCATTAATTTCTCAATCCAGGAGGATTGGACAACAACTATGTGCCTATGAAATTTAAGACCTCGGATTCATCCCCAAAGAATGGGCTCAATCCTTTTTCTCAATAGTTTTAGTATTTATTCTAATTTCTATTTAGTATTTCATCGAATTTTAATAAAATGCCCCTAATTTTTTTGGAATAATAGTAATAAATTATTTATTTAAAAATATTAAACAAGTTTAATTGAGAAAGGAAATGGAGAAAATTAAGTTGAATTTTTCATTTCAAGCGACATATTTTATTTGTGTAAAATGACCTGTTGTTTATGTGTAGCTAGGATGTTCCTAATTTCTGCCAGAATTTTCTAAATCTCAAAAAAAAAAAAAAAAAGAGAGAGAGAGAGAATATCTTAAATTTTAATTAAATGATTCATTTGCACCATTGTAAAAAGAAAAGATAAATATAGTTATTTTGGAAATAATGTTAGGACGAATTCTATCCCTCAGCTTTTTAAAACGTTCAATATAACCAACTGAATGTGATACTATGCATGAACTGGGAAAAAAATAATGAATTAAATTGTAAAATGCATGTATTAAATTAAATGTCTCCTGGTTTTTGAAATTTTCAAATCATTAATTGAGTGATCGTTTCTTAATTTATTTTGTTTTAATTATTTATTGTTTTGCAAGTACCACCGTTCTTCTACTTTGCCTGGATTCTATATTTTGTATCAGTTTCTGGAATATTTCAAACTGAAAATTCATGTTAGATTTGTAATAATTTTTGCTTATATATAAAGAAAATAATGAATAAAAGTTAGTAATTTAAAAAAAATAATAATGGATCCAATTTCTAAAAGTTTTGTTTTTCTCCCTTCAATATTGCAGAATATGTATAATATGGTTACTTTTTTTTGTTATTGTTGTTGTTAAATGATAAACTGACTACAAACCTTTCTCTTTCTGACATTCAACATAAGTCAAGATTGGATGGCATTTCTGAAAGCTTATCAGCATTATTTGTTTAATTGCAACTAAAAAATTTTTTAAAGTTTAACGAGATTCAAGTAAATAACTTGGTAGGAATGTTGCTGTGCTCCAAATAGAAATTTTGGTTACTCCTGTGTAACCATGAATTGGAAGAAAAATAGTTTGAAAATATATTGTTACACAAAGGCTAATACACATTAAAAAAACATCAGTTTGCCCTATTAGAGAAAGTTTTTATGAATGAAGTGGCCAACATAGTTTTAATTAATTTTCATAATCCAGATTTATGGCTGCTAAAATTTACGTAGCTTGTTCTTGATCGCTTAATCACAAAAGTATATTTAACTTCAAATTCTGTTAGACTTGTAACATTTACTACTGTTCTAAAAATCTTATACCATTTCGAATTTTGTACATTCTATTTCTTTAATTTTCAGTAATCTCCACTAAAATGGGTACTTAAAAAAAGAAAGTGTATAAATGAAAGTCTCACTCAGCATTGTTTATGTGCATTGCAGAAAATATTCTTATCTAATATTAATTAATGTCACTAACATTGATCCTTATACATCCAATAATTTATTATATTAAGGTGTAACGGGATTTTAAAATAGATACACTTTATAAAAATTACAACGCTAAAACTTCCGAAAATATTAAGGTACAAATTTGATTTGTACATCAAGATAAAGCTGAAAATATATATATCTTTTTAATGATACCAATGCTTTAACCTATAAATTAAGTATCGATTTTTAACGAGTTTTAAAGAAATATTTTAACCTTTTTTTTTTTTTTAAATATATATTTTATAAAAGCTAATTTCGCACAAAATAAAAATCGAATTTAATCTGCACAAGCACGTCAAAGAGGGGGGTGGCGAAATTAGCTTTTATCAACGTGTTGCCATCCCTTTGACAGAAGTGCAAATTAAAAAATAAAACAACTGGTATTGCAAATTAAATATATAAAAGTGTAAATTTCTGCAAGTGTTTATATGAAGCGAAAAAAAAAATGTGAAATATATTTTCTAAAATGCAAATGGAGGAAAAGAGTTCTATGATCTTTTACAATATCTATATTATTAATTGAATAAAACGGTCGAATTTAAGACAGACATGGTTTTATATATATATATAATAAATATATATATATTAATATATATATATAAAGCATTAAATGCCAAGTTGAAAAGAAAAATAATGGAAGCAAAAGAATGCTACCTGAAGACTTTTTCAATCAGGCAGGAATTCAAAAAAAAGTTTTTTGTGAGAAGTCAGACATTAAGTCCGACAGTAAAAACCCCTCATGGCCCGAAAATTCCCTTAAAATTAAGGCCAAAAAAATGCACCATTTTTACAGAAAAGACACAAACAGAAAAAGATACACGAAAAACATCTCCAAATAAGCAAAAATATATAAAATAAACTACGCAAGAAAATTCAACCAATATTTTTTTTAAAAGAGGAAAGAACATACCAGCAACAGGCAAAGAAATCCTAACTAAAGTGTCCTATCTGCCTTCTCGATTTGAATATTGTCTCGTCATTCAGAGAAATAAATAATTGGAGGTTCTTAGTGCCATCAGTTGAATTAGTAACAGAAAGTCTATTTTATTTTTATCTGAAGGAATAATTATTTCATCATGCTTCTTTTTTATTATTACATATCAATATTGCAGAAGTTTTTGGAGAATTCCATTGTTTGAATTTTTAATAAAATTATCTGTTGCTTTTATAAATGAAATTTTAATATTTTATTATTACAAACTATTTTAATTTTATTAAATTGGGAGAAAATTTTGAAAATTTTAGAGTTAAATTTAGATAATTACTGAGTTTAATTATTTTAAAGCTAAATTTATCTCTTTTAAAATCATTTCAATTCTGATTCTTAAATCCAGATAAGTAGCTTCAAATCGATTATTTGTTTCTGTTGGAATTAAATCTTTAGGATAGCAATTTTTAACAATATTGGTATTCTCTAAGTTAATCAAAATTAAATTATGAATAAACCTTCAACCGTTTATTTAATTATTTTTTCCTCGTAATAATGCTGGAAAATATAAGTTAAAACACTTGAGAAAGCTGTTCACATTAGAATGCCCTTAACTTGTTTATAAAAATTAATGCCAGTGAAAACATAATTTCCGGTAATATTAAAATTATATAAAACCAGCCAGTTATTTTTGATAATAATACCTTCACTTAAATATTCATCATATATGAGAGTAGATGCATTTATTAATTTCTCATGGGGCAGGTTAGTGTATAAATTTTAAGTCATAAGTATTAATTTTAATAATTTTGCTACCTTTTAGAAAACCCAAAACTTCTTTGTTACTATTAATTATAAAGATAATTTTCAGCTATTTAAAGAAATGTCTTCCCGTATAGTAATTGTAATTTCCAGTGCTACAAGTTACAAATCTAAATTTTATTGATTTTTTCTGAAATTTTACTGTTGGAAACAAATAAGGATAATTTAAGGAGCAAGTTATAATTTTAGTTTTTTTTAGTGAAATCTACCATCCTTTTATCCATTTCCATTTTTTAATTGAGTTGTAAGTCGAATTAAAGTTATATACTTTAATTAAAAATTCTTTTATAATTGCAACAAATAAATTCATATTTGCCGATTTATCTATTACTGTAATAATGAAACTCTTTTAGTTTATTTATTTATTTTTTCAACGATTTGTTAAAATGAATTCCTTGTTCTTTAGTTCTATCGTTACCCGCATTATACTTTGTTTTAATTTCTTTTAAAATCATTTTCCATTTTGTGAAACCTTCTGGAAGCCAATGATATTTCCTACATAATTTAGAAATTCCAAATCTTGTCCGATACAAATTAAAACTTCTTTAATGTTTACTTTTTCTCTAAGTCTAAATTTAGTTTCTCTTTTCATGAGATATCTTGAAGAGTTGAAATCAAAAATTTTAAGCTTCCTGTTATTATGTCCTTATGTACTTTGTCATCATCTACATAATCTCTATAAATTTCTTTGTGACAATTACAGTCTGTTTTACGTATTTTATTTAAATTTTTGCTATAGTATAGTTAAAATTTCTTTTCCTTAAAGTTTCCATCAGTTAATCTGAATAACTAAATGCTATTGAAACAGTTGTATTATCCTTTAAAGAAAAGAAAACTTTGTTGTGATGCATAATTTTGGGTCACTTTAGTTTTTCGAAGTTAATATCCAAAAATTTTATGACGCATAATTCTTTGTTTAAATCATTTTTATTATTAATTGATAAAACGTGTTTTTTTTTTGTTTTTTTCAATATTCAGCTAAAATTTAAATAGAACATGAATTGCATATTTAGTGTAAGAATTTTTGAACTTTAAATCACTGAATTTATTATTTACTAACCATTTTATTTTACTTTTTCTAATTTTGTGAATGTTTTCACAATTGTTATCTAGATTACAATAATTCTGAAATTCCTCCTGAAGAAAAAATGTAAATAATTTGAAAATTGCCCCCTTTACCTTTACATTTTTTTTAAATTTTTACTTTAAAAATATTAAATTTGTTATAAATACAGTTATTGTTTAAATCCACATAACCTGCACGATTTAATTTACTATTCAATCCGTAAGGAAATAAAGTTTTAAAGTTACAAATTTACATATTTTCTATGTCTAGTCTTTTGTTTAAGTCATAGCATTGTCTTGTACGTAGATATTAGTATAAGGTGTGTGTTAATTTTGTTAGAATCCGTAATAAGTTTGTTTCATAAATATATTTAATTACATTACGCTTTTGTTTCTGTTTACTTTTTGTAGCTTAATTCGGAAGTGATTTTTAGATTAGTTTCTGAAAATTGTCATTTTTGATGATTTCTGAAAATTGGTTTTAATAGCTTAATGCTCTTATTTTCGATTACTTTTATGATATAAAATAAAATAATCACTTTAATCAGCGCTTATCAATTAATTTTAATTAAAAGCATGCATCTGCTAACCAAATGGTCTAGATGCACTAAATAATTATATTTTGTTACTTGAATCAATAAATACTCTGATAAATGAAGAATTTTAAATTTTTACTTAGGTCCTCTGCCTTTTGAATCATATTTAACAAAAATTTTTGAACTTCAAACGACTAAATTATTCACTAAAATTGAATTAATTTATGAAATCTGAATATCAATCTTCAATAAAAACTGGCGATTTTTTATCACTTTATAGACCGTCCCAAAGAAGATACGCCAATAATTTCCCAGGGTTTCTCGACAGTGATTGGCCTATAATTATGAAAATGTTGATTGTTCTAATGTGATGTATAAAAACTGACCGATTTGATCGCAGAAAATAGAAACGCTTATTAATTTATTTAAAAGTTGAAGTGTCTAGAGTATTTCGCAGAATATGACTCCTTGTCAAAAAGACCGTATAAATGTAAAATTTCATAATTTTTTTCCATAAGTACATTTATTGACTGAAGTCAAATAAAAAATTTTATTCGCATCATTTAAATAGTTTTTTGTTTTACTTTAAAAAGAATTATGAATCAGAGGAACTTTTAATGAATAATTTTTTAAGATGTTACGAAAATAATTCTGCAACGCAATCCTGAACGGATTCTGCTTTCAATTTTAATATTTAAAAAAATTTGTGCTTACTTTCAGTAAAAACTGTTTTTATATTAATTGTAGTTTAACATTTCCAATCTGATTTAAAGTGAAAGTTTGATTGGCTCTGACTGTAAGAGATAAGTAATACAATAAGCAGACAGTTTAAGGCCTACATAATAGTAAAAGTGAAATATATAACTATCAAAATCTGAAGCTTTGATATCTAATTATTTTGCAGAAAAATACATTAAGAGACCAAGTTATATAAATTATGTTATTGAAAATTTTAAGTTTAGTTTAGTTATATTAACGCACCGTTTAAAGCAATACAAGGGCTATTTTGGGACTCATTTTGAACCACGGTCAGATGACTGAAAATTTTAAGAGATCGTTTATACTGACGAACCAGCTGGTCACCAAAGGCGGCTAGTTTCGTAATAAAAATTGCTTGAGAGAGTTAATGTATGTAATATACATACACATACATTCTTTTCCATTTATGAGTATAGATATCAACGGTATTGAAGAAAATTCATTCAGAAACGTGAGAATATTCAAATATTAATAAATAAAGTATATAGATATTTTTGTATCTTACTTCTCTTTAAATGAATTTAATTCTGTTAATTATTTTTTTCTGATAAAAGACAATCTTTTTTCCTATTAAAAATTGAATTGATTATGATTTATTGCGAAATATAGGAAAATTGCGTATGTATCTCATAAATGTAAGATCAAATAAAGTTTTTACAAAAAAATAGCATCGGTTTCTGAATTATATATATAAAATAAGTGCATTTATAAAAAAATATCCAGAGGGAGCGTTTTCTCCTCCTTTTTCTTTTGTGCCTCTATAATCGCAGAAGGATCAAAGATCCCGAATTTTCATTGATCCAGGATATACAAATTCTGTCAATAAACAGTCAAAATAAAAGAATCTCATTTTTGTTGTTGTTGTTGTCAAAATATTGGATTACGAATTATTTTTTCTACTTTCTGCTCTTTTCACTTTGTAAGCAAGTGTGTATTGCGAAGGCGCAGATAACCACAGCTCTGATTGTAAACAAAACAACTACAAAAAACCGGAAGGAAAATAATGCTGAAGGGGAGATTTTAAGACGTAGATAATAAGTCACAATCAATCAGAGGGTTTATAGTGTATTCCACCGCGAATGGGAGGAGTTAAAGGAACATGGGGAGGGGGTGGAGTGCATTTTTCCCCCTACTATTGGTCTTAAATGCAGCTTTTGCGCTTTTTTTTGGGGGGGGGGAATAAATATGCATCAGAAAGAAGTATAAAAGAAGTTTTTTTCTTCTAAAATTGTTTTAATGGTGCAGTTGAAATTGGAGAACTTTTAATAAATATTTAAAAATACTTTGAGACGTCCGAAAAAAAAATTCCTTACCTAGAAACCTGTGTTTTTATTCCTTCAACTGATATCAGTTAATTTCATTAAAAAAAAAAGAATCTGCAATAGCAAACCAAAAAAAAAAAATGCCATAATATTTCTCCATTCCGTTTGAAAATTGTAGGTACTGTGTATACGGCAGCATATTTCTGCAAATGATACATTTTGTAAGAGTAGAGTGAGCGTTTTACTGTATTAACTGTCCCCCCCCCCATGCAACTTTTCACTTCTTTGTCCTAAAGCAGATTAAAAGAGTCTTAAACTGTGCTTTATGTCGTATTAGGTTTAAAAAAAAATTGTACCATTCTTGGCTTTGTGTTTGTAAAGATGGCATTCTGGGATCGATTTTTCATTCGCTTTATCTTATTTTTAAGCTCTTGGAGTTTTTTTTACATTCGACATATTTGATAATAATAAAGTACTTTTATAATTTTACGGTTTTTAGTGACAGTTAAACTCAAATATTTAATTTTTTATTCATATGCGTGGCTCTGCTTGTTACTGAATTTGAGAAAAAAATAATTTGAAGAGTTCATAACATTTTTATAATAAAATAATAAACTAAAGATTAAACAATAAAAAAAAAACAATTCAAATTAATTTTTTTGATATAATTATAAATGGTCCTTAAATTTTTTTAAATAAATTTATTCTTTATTCTGTAAGTTATTATAACATTTAACCACTAGACCACTCTTAGAACTCTGTAAAGTTCATAATATTTGTTTCCATTTCCACTTATTATTGTCTTCTTTTTATTTTCTATTTCTTTGATTAACGATGTCATCATAAATTTGTGAACGATTAGAGAAAAAAAAAAATCTTTGAATTGGTTTTTAAAATTTGACCTAAACCCAATGTTTTTTTGCTTTCATGAATGAGTATCTTCTGAGCATTTCCATTTTCTTTGAAAAAGTTGGCCCAGCAATTACTTGATATTTCAAGTTGTGATGAGAAGAGGCTCTGCAGGAACATGGAACATTTTAGGAACTTTAATTCCATCACTTCTTGCAAACGGGGAAAAAATTAATTCGATGTGTCTAAGAAAAGAATATAACTCCCAAAATCAATTCTATCTTAAATATTTCAAGAAAATTCAATGATTATCTTACGTCAAATTGCGTTTATTTGTCATTAATCAATAGTTTTTGCGATATCTTTGTATACATCGCACATGTACATTTGAACCCGCAAAATATTTTTACTATTAAGAAGATTAGAAAATGTTATGAAAATCGGTCGGATTATTCTAAGATTCTGATTTTGTTTTAATACTATAACCTTGTTTCACTATTTGTGCTTAAAAAATAGTGAACCATATAGCAAAATACTTAACACAATATTTTGTACTTAAAAAATACATTTTTTAGATTTCATGCGAATTTTATTATGGCTGATTTTCCATTCCACTGGACAAGACGGGGAAAAAGGAAATGTGGTATTTCAACCAAATCTCCTTTCTTTTCAAAACTTGACGATGCTGAAACAAAAGGTTCCTTCTAGATTTTGATCTTATGAAATGTTGCTGTCCTGTGAATTCCGTTCCCTTTGCATTGTGGAAGAAGAAATGATTCGCCATTCGATTCTATACTGACCCCCGTTAAAAAAAATATATAGTACAGTGTGGCCATAAAAGTATTACGGAATTTTAAAAAAAATTATATCGAGTTAACCGTATGGTCAGATCAATTAATTGTGAAGAAATAAGTAGCTCATCAAATTTTATTCACACCAGTTTCAATTTTGTTTGTTCCACACTTGGTGCCGTAGCGCATCATTGACCTTGAAGTAACGTAGAAGACGCGTATGATTTTTACTGATGAGGCCACCATTCATGTAAGCTGTACTGTGAACCGGCATAATCGTTTTCGCAGCTACCTCATGAGTTCGTGAAACATGAACATGAGTCAACGAAATTCAATGCCTTATATAGAAGCAAGTTATAGGCTCCTTCATTTGTGTAGAAAATTCTATAAATGGTGTCTACTATGAAATGTTAAAGGAGTATGTTTAGTTGACTGATACTGAGAAGGGTCCTGTCAGCCAGATGGGACTTCAGTTTGCGGTTTATACTCGATTCGGCAACAAGTACATTGGAAGGGTAGGGGCTATTTCTTGGCCACCAAGAAACACGTATCTGATTTCATTGTATTTTTTCTTCTGGGTACATGTCGAAAATCTTGTTTACACTGAGAAAAATCAGGATTCTCAGGCAAAGGACACTCTAAACATACTGGCCAGGACATGGGATGAGGTTGAATACCGTTTGGATGTGAGTCGTGCCGCAAATGAGAAACATATTGAAATCTACTAAATAATAAAAATCTTAATAAATTATCCTTTAAGTACATACACATACAATTAACCTAATTTTGTGATTGTTTTTAAAAAATTACATCAACCCTATAGGGACACCCTGAATTGTATTCTTTTATGAATGAAAGTTTCAAAAAGTGCCTTAACTTTGAAACTCACTTTCATTTAGTATTAAAAAAAAAGAAAAATAATTTTTATTGCATCGCACTTTCAGCCATTTTCTTTTGCTAAAAGTGTTTATTATTAACTAGTTGAGATAAATCATGTTTTAGATATCTGAAACGCGAAACAAATTTATCCATTTTGTTCTTGAAAACCTTTAAGAGTCCTCTAGCTTTCAAAAAAGCTAAGAATGAAAAACATATTTCATTATTTAATTCAAAATGGCATCCGTATGTTTTCTTTTTTTTTTTAAGTAATATTTTCTCTACTTATGTCAGAAAAAAAAAGGAATACTAAAAAAATTATTTATATACCATATAAGATAAGTATTTGATTGACGAAAACGCTGTTGAGTAATCATAAGAAATTTTATATTCTGCTTATTTATAACATAAACGGACGAAACTGAGTGGCAGTTAAATCATAAACGACGCAGAACTCTTAATAGTTGCCTTTAAATTCGAAATAATGACTAGAGTCGTGGGAACAGGTTTAAAAACACTTTTGTTCATAGAGGTAGGATTTTTAAAATTTCCATTTTAATCTTTGCTTCATTATTATAGTTGTAGAATTTTGATATGAATTTTTCTCAAATTTACAATCACCACTGGTGTAGAATAAGAATTTAATGAAATTAGTGTGTCAGTTGAAAATATTACGATAATTATTATTATAATCGGGAATGCTTAAGAGTCGGATTTTTCAAAACTTTAGCCCATTCGAAGGTAAGTGAAAAATCGGTTAATATTGTTAAGTTTCCCTTAAAAATACCATCGGAAAGTTTTGAATGTTTTGAAGCTAATCGATACCTCATCGCGTCAAATCATTTTTCTCTTTAGATTCATGATTCAATGTACTGTTTCTGATTCTTTTGATTAAAAACTTATATTTTCTGTGCTGTAATTCTCTTTCTCGTTTGAAGTAGGAGAATTGAATTATTGCTGCTTTCCCACAAAGCTTAGCTACCATATCATTTATGTTTACGCATCAGCGTTGTTTCTTTCAACCCTGTTTGAAAGCACGCATCACTGGTTTGGTGAAGTTAATAGCCACTCTATCTCTTGCAGGTTTCGTCATCCAAAAAAAAAAGTATTTTCTGCTGTGACACAATCATTCCCTAGTTTCATCTACTATCGAACGATATGGTTTAGCTCCTTGATTCATTCAAGAAATTAAAGATTTTGCCTTGAAATTGTCGTCTAACTCTTAAGAAAAGAGAAAATAGTCATGCTTTTCAATATTAAACCAGAAAAAAATAAATGTAATAAAAACGGCTTTTAAAAATGCCAAAAAGTAGAAATTTTCATTCTAATTATTTTCTGCGTTTCAGTTTTGAATTTATTATTTAATATTTGTAATAAATTATTCAAAATTATAAATATCATTGAAGCCTAAAATCATTTTTTCTCTAAAATTCTCTACCGCTTACCTTGCTGATATAATCAAAATTTCTTTAATTAATAAAATAATTGAGAATTATATTTGAACATATTAGTGCAGTTTATTGATATTGAAAGTAGGCTAGTGATAAAGAGAGTGCAAAAGTCTTTTTGTTTGTAAAACAATACTACATAAAAAGGATTTGTTAGTCGTTTGATCTTTAAAAAATTGTTTTAAATCTTATGAGATTGTTTTATTTATATAAAGTTATTTTAATTTATTGCTTTTACACTTATAGTAAAACATTACAAAATTATAGTAAATTATCCTGAAGATACTTTTCTTTCTGAAATTCTATCTCGGAGCCTTTTTAACTTGAAACAACAGTCAATTGCCTTTGTGATTATTTGACCCCAAAGATATAACCTGTAAATTTCATAAAATATGCTTTTTTTTCCTTACTTCCAACATGCATTCTCCATTTGGCTACAGGGAGTATTTCTCTTATTTTATTCGATACAATAGTATTGGCGCAACATAGCCATAACTGGCTTTTGCGCCATTAAAATCCAAATTAATCGACACTATAGTACTTGCATCATTAAAAAAAATCTTTGTTTTAAATACTTTGCAGTAAGCAAAACTTGATGTTGTTAATTGCAGTGTGTGTGTGTGTGTGTGTGTGTGTGTGTGTGTGTGTGT
>JAPMOQ010039683.1:0-14452 GCA_026543055.1 Argiope trifasciata
TCGAAAAATGCAGATTCTACAATTTATTTAATTGATTAATGACATTTACTAGAAGAAAAATGCTGGTTGCTATCTAAAAACACTTAAATATTCACTTTTCTAAAGGAAAAAATGTTTTTTTTTTTTGTGAATATGATTAATAAATTTGTACATCAGATTTTCTTTGTTTTATAAAAAATCATCGTCAACTTTCCATTGATACTAATGATAAAGGGTTTGTTTTCAATGCAACGCTAAAAAATTATAAATAAGAATGATTAATTTCAGATGATGCAATAAATCAAAGAAAGCTTCCCAAGTATTTTAGCCAGTTTTAATAAATATTTTAATAAATACATTGACTATTCCTACCTTCCTCCTACTGCAAAAATTTTTAAATTTTAAAAAACTGGATTAGTTATGTTTATGTGTAAACTTTTGTTAAACAACATAATTATAATTTAATTATATTTTATTTTGAAAATATTTTAAATTTTTGAATTATTATAAAATGTATAAAATCATTTCGATAAAAAAAACTGAGTGGGTATTATACTCTAAATTACATATTTATGCATGACATATCATTTTAATATAAAAACGTTAATAATAATATAATATTTTAAATCTGAAAATTCTGTTTTGTTCAATTTACAGACGAATTTAACATTTGCTTGTTTCTTGTTAAGAAAAGAAGTACGAAATACATACTGTCCATTACACGTAATATTGATTGATCTATATATAAGGAATGAAATTAAATTGTTTGGGATCATAAAGATATTTAGTACAGAGTGGTATAAATAAAATTTCACAATCTTCATATGGGATCAGGACATCTAATGGAGTAATATGTATTCAAACGTAAGCTTTTATACAACCTTTCTAACCCTATAAAAATAGACAAATGCATAGGACAAAATAAATTTATTACTGTGGTGAAGCTTATAAGTCAGTAACAACGTCCGGTTACGAGTAATTACTTTTGTCTAGTGGTCTTTTACTCAGCTGCAAATCACATGGCCGTAGGTTCTTTTCTACCCAACGAAATTTCAATATTGATGACCTTTGTTCTGAGCAAACAAATTCAAAATTCGTACTGTCGTAGTGGTGCCCTCTACACGTAGAAAAAGTCGCCAAAATTTAGACACGAAAAAAAAAATTCATCTCTCGCCAAAACGCCTTGGCGCAGTAAAACACCTTCCCCTTTAACCAAATGAAATGGATAAAGCGTATTAAAAACATTATTCAATATAAATCTCACTCAATAGCAACTTATATCGTTCGTCTCACATACGACTCAAGGGAGGGAGAGTATGTGGTGAAGCTTATAAGCCAGTAACAGCTTCCGGCAGGAGTAGTAACTTTTTCTAACTTCTTCTCCTCCTTCTTCTTTTTAAACTAATGCTCTTGTTACTCGGCTATGAACCACTATATTTAAGGTTCTTTTTTACCCAAGGCAACGTCCATATTACAAAAAATACATGATTTAGTTTAACAAGTAGTTACGTACAAGCAGGCTATTTTTTGACGTATTTGTTATAAAGTTACAGGCATTTTCTTCCCCCTCCCCCTTAATAATGTTGAACATTGATATTGGACAGAAATTAACTTATCTTGAAACTTTTCATAATCTGAAAGTTTGTAGTATTTCTTTAAAGGAAACGATATGAAACAGAAAACATTATCTTCACCTTCATCCCCCTCCCTAATCTCCTTTTCTCGAGCTTCTCTGCTAATTTGTTGATTGGGATTACAGCATCCTCCATTTCTTTTGAACATTTGATCAATTCATTGATTGAACAAGGTGTTCTGTGATGTCAGTTATGGGTCCTTTTTTCTCCTTTATGGAGAATAATTTTATAGTTCAGTGATTTCCATCTCCTCCCTGAAAAGACGAATTGACCTTGGATGATAAAATAAGGGAACAAATGAAACGTTATAAAAGGTCATGACATGGGCTTTAATGTCAAGATAGCATTAAGGCTCTATGCTACATTTTAGGGGACATTATTCATTATATAAAATATAAGAAATCTGATACGCTGATAATGAAAATGTCACCATCTTCATTTCAATCAACACGAAAAGTAAGAATTAATGTGAGTAATTCTTAATTACAAATTCTTTTAATTCTTGGTTCTTGTTTTTATAGTCCTACAGAGTATATAGAAAAATTGTCCTTTTTTAAATTTCGTTAAAATACCTTTTTCGAATTTTGCGCATAATTTTATAAATGTAGGACATTTATTTTTAGATAAAATTGCAGAAATATAGGGTCTATAAAGAAGGAATGTATCTCTTTAGATTCTGATTACATTTTTTGTTCTGTTTTTTCTCATATTTTTGTGTACCTTTCTTCGCCAAACCTAGAAAAGTTTTCTATTAGAACGGAGTATAGATATCTAGGTATGAATCCATCTTTTGAATTCCTCAGCCAAATTTTAGAATTTATGAAATCTTCGAAAATTAAGGTTGTGTATAATATTCACTAAATTCGTAAATCCTCTTCACAAATAAGCTTTTTTTAGTTGATCGAATTATTTGAAGTTAACATTTTGTCTTACTTCTTAAAATTGAAGGAATTTTCTGATAGCTAAAGTTACACGCTGTTATTCTAAAGAATTTTACTTTTTGATGTTTCTGATGAATTATTTGCCCCAGCAAAATATTTTTAATACTTTTTTTACAAATAGATGTTTATATTACTCTCTGAAATCACATAACAATATTCTTGCTTTTCCTATCTGTGAATTCAGACAAACAGAAAAAATACTTTTAGACATATACTGTTTTGCACAGAAAGTTTTTTATTAAATCGGGTTGAAATGAATTTTAACATTTTCCGAAGCATTAAAAACAACATTAGATAAAATTATTTATGGCTTTCATATATACATGTGTATCTTTAAAAAATAAAGTTACAAAAGTTTAGACAACATATATTAGTGTGATACAAAGAACATAAATATTCGACTGCTGTCAATATAATTATTTCTGTTCACAAAATTCAGCTCGCTGGTTGATGTAACATACACAACACTTCACACTATAACACCTGTTAACCATGCATTTTGTCCTGTGTAACACGTACTCAAGCGAATTTCTAAATTTTTCTCTAATTTAATTATATATGTTTTTGAGTGTTTGCTATTTTAAAATTTATTCCTAACCATATTAAGTTCTCTTAACTTCCTTTTTATACTTTGCAACTTTTTTCTGCTAAAAGTTTTTATATTTTAATCTTTCTCGCTGTCCAATAACCTTTAATATGAATGGGATTCACCAATGTTTCAAATATCTTTCAGTCTATAAAGTCCAATATTTGAAAAGAAATACGATGGAATTTTTTAAATGACATCTCAGGAATTCAAAGCAACCAAATTGCTGCTGTTTCTTCCACATTTGATAAGTTCTGTTATAATCCTACTGAATAGTATATTTACTTTACCTGATAGCAGAATCCGTAACAATTGCAGGTTTAACAACGGATCATGCTCATCATAGAAGCTAGGACAATTATGGGTATGAAAGAGGAAAATGAGTAATGGGTAAAATCTTCCTTTACTGTATAACATCGCTTAAACTAGAAGTGAATCTGAAATTTGCATTTGGATTATCTGTAGAGAGTAAAACAGCTTATTAAAGGAAGCAAAATTAGAAATTTTGATCAAAATTTGAAAGAAATTTACAAATTAGGTCATAATTCCAAGTGTATAATTTCGCCCATCTATCTTAATGCGTTTTTGAATTATCATATTGAAATACAAATATAATATCAAAAATGTTTTTCGAACTGCTGGTGATTCCTAAAACCTCGAGTTCAAGTTTTTTAATGACATTAAGGATTTTCTATTCAATTCCAATGTAATTAAGCAAAATCAAAGCAGACTAAAAATTATGTCTTCAAGTAAATAAAAAAACAATAATTTTATAGATATTTAAAATGATACTATTGATTTGAAATTCCGACATACATTATAAGAGATAAGAAAAATGTAGCAAGTCCAGTATTTGAGGAATACTTTTAAAATTGTTATGCTAATTGGATCCGAGGTACTATAAAAAGATATTCTGTTTTAACTAATATAGCTCATCGTCTTAAAATCTATTATGTCTTCAAATGAAATCTTGGCAATAAGCTAGATTCATTCGCCTTCCAGGATAACAAAACTTTGAAAAAGATAAAAATGGAACAGTGTCTCATGATTGACCGAAAGCTCTTCCGAGTTTCACAATCCTCTTTTATTGGCTTGAGCTAGTTTCCAACTAGGCGTTCTTTTATTGCCCTTTTCCTTCCGATGTCACTCCAGCTGACTATTGCCAAAGACACTGAAAAGGAAGAAAATAAAATAGAAGTCATCTGAAAAGAAAGTCTGTTTTATATAGTTTCTGGAGGCAGAAAAGAGGCCTCAGAGATTTCTAGGACTGATCCTGTGGCATGCATTCTTTGCTCTTTCTAAGAAAAGATTTAAAAAGTTGGGTAACCCGAGCTGTCATAAACGACCACGGAGGTCGTAAAACTCTGTCTTGGGACAATTTACGCGAAGCAGTGAAGTCTTAGTATCGTTTAAACAGCCTAAACACAATTTTGATCACATTTAACGTGGCACAGAAGACTCTAGAGATGCCCAGCCCAGAAGGTGGTTAAGAATCTAATTCCGCAAGAGAACTGTGGTGAATTGTGAGTTTACTTCGACAAAGGAATTTGTTTTCCAGCAATAGCTTTTGTACACATTCGTTGGATTAAAACACGGAAAATATTTTACTTTCTTTTTTATTTGAATTATTTTATATTTTATGTTGTTCTTATGATTGGAAATGAAATCTTGGCAATAATTATATTAGGATTCAAGATGTAACACTTCTTCTAGAAGTTTCTGTGTTCTATCTCTAAAACTATTTAAAACCATGATACAGAGTCTCATCTGTGTCAGTTGAGAGCAGCAGATGAGTCTAGAAGTATGAATATTTGAGACCATTTTCTTATTTCCGGATTCTCGCTGAACGTTTCATGCTGTTTTTCGTTCAAGAATACGTTCAAGAATATTGAGCATATGTCACCAAATGACATATTCTTTCTTTCACAAATCATTAAACTTAGAAACTAGGTCTACTATAAAAACTATGTTTAAAAGGAGATAAAAATTAAATTTAATGAGAAATTTTGAATTTTTTTAAAAATTTATTATATAGCATAATTGTACCAATACATATGGTCAGAAATTTACTATTTCACTTATTCTCATGAAATTTATACTCATATCTTTTAATAGGTACTCATGAAATTAAGAAAAATACAGGATTTAGTGAATGAAAAAATACCGTTAATACAAAAGTAATATGTTATATGAAGGATTATTCAGTACCAGTGGGACACATTTTGTCTAAAGATAGGAGATGCTAAGGAAGTATTAGTATTGCTCAGAATTGCGATGTTGAAAATTTTTTAATACGATAAATGGAGTTGTAATAAGAACTGGATCAATCAATGATATTCAAAACTTCAATCAATGATTAATTTTTTGCTGTAGTTGTTTCCATAGTAATATTCAAAATGACATCGAAAACTTAACTTAATTCATCACCAAATTATTAAGAATTGTTTGTTAATAATAAAGTGTTTAGTTGCCCAATAAATCTCTTAATAAAAAGGACAATCTTATAGATAGCTTTGATAGCTGTTCAATGGATGTCTAGCTGATAATCCTTTGGGACGAATTTGTCTTACATTTGCTGACTAATCTTGTGATATAATCGATAATTCTAGAAACTACAAGAATCTTGGCAATAATTATATTAGGATTCATGATGTAACACTTCTTCTAGAAGTTTCTGTGTTCTATCTCTAAAACTATTTAAAACCATGACACAGAGTCTCATCTGAGTCAGTTGAGAGCAGCAGATGAGTCTAGAGGTATGAATATTTGAGACCATTTTCTTATTTCCGGATTCTCGCTGAACGTTTCATGCTGTTTTTTTTCTGATTTGCTGCTGTATATTGATAAAGTGATATTTTATGTATACTTTGCCTATGTATGCTACAGAGCAAATTCATGTTTTTGCCCATTTTTATTCGTTTTTGAACCTGATGTATATTAGCATCTCATCTGAATGTTCCAACTTAATAACTTAACTTTGCATTTGAATAGATCATAATTCCTTTGATTTATTCTTCTGTGGTCATAAGTACCCAAAAGAATGTTAAATTCTCATTGAATCTTTTGAAACTATTGCTTCTAGCATTTCTAAAATTCAGGAATTCGTTAGTTATTAATGTTAGAGATACTACGCAATGTCAATGTTAGTCAATGTAAGAACTCAAGACCATAACTGCAGATTTTCAGCAATATTTTGCATTTTTGCTCATGAGTAAAACTCATGGCCACAATGTCTTGCAATACGCTTGAAAAATGAGATGCAGTTATGGGATGATATTTCTTAAAGACATATATAAATTCCGATTGGAATGATAGTAATTTAAATAATTTATTTTTGATCTCATGAAATGATAAATATGAATATAAATATGAGTAAAAACTATACATATCTTTCAAACATTATTATTATATGCATACTATTTCGAGTTAAATGAATATTAACTTTAATTGGTATTGTTACATATAACGATTTAATTCAAAATTTTATGACGATTACAGTTCTTCGAAAGAAGTACTAAAAATATCATCTCATGATAAATATGTAACGATATTAAATTAAATGATAACATATGAGAATAGCCAAATTTATAACATACAAGAATTTATTTTTAATTTAAAAAGCGTTCATTTCTGCATTAATTTCTTTTTACTATCGAATAATTAATTTTTTAAAACTGTATATAAAAATTAACACGATGCGCTGATCAAATTGCTAATTTCTTTTCCATTAAAAAAAGGAAAGAATATTTTAATTACATAACAATTGCAAGTTCTTTAACATTTTGTCAGTTGTAGCTACACACTTTGTTTCTTTGTTACTATATTGTCTGCTATATAATTATCAAAAGTACGTAAATCTTAAAATGCTTTTTCAAATATTTAAACTTAATTATCAGCCTAGCAATTATGATAATTAAGTGCATATTTTTTTAAAAATAATCCTTTTATTGGCAATTAATATAAATTTAATTTTCATTCATTTTCTTGAAATGGTCATATATTATGTAGCTTCATTGCTAAGACTGATAGAGAGAAAAACTTAAAAAATAAAATATTGTAATTTAAGAATAGACAATATTGCAATTTATTTCTACACTGATGGAAAAAAAAATCCCAACACTAGGAAGGAGCTGTGCTAGATAAACGAAATTTGGTAGGCGTGTTTATACATCTGAAAGATGACGTCTATTCAAATTTCGAGCTACGCGCGTAAGTGTGGCGCTAGTAGCGACACTATGAACATGCAAATGAGGTTTGCTTTAAATAAGCACTGTAAGGTTCGTGATCGTTATTTACAGTTGAGATTTGACGTAGTCTGTTAATGTTAGTCACGGATGCCTCTGAGAAGACGAAGAAGCCTTAGCAACAACTCACTGAGTTTGAACGAGGTCGTGTTGTAGGGCTACGAGAAGGTGGGTTTTCTTTCCTCGATATTGCTGAAAGACTTGGCAGGAATGTATCCACTGTGCATGAGTATTGGCGGCAGTGGTCAAGGGAAGGTACTGCCTCAAGAAGACCAGGATCCGGGTGGAAACGTGGTACCACTGAGAGGGAAGACCGTCGTATTCGGCGTATGGCTGTGGCTAATCATACTGCGTCTGCAGCTGAAATTCGAGCTGCAGTTGGCACCACAGTGACACAACGAACTGTTACAAATCGGTTACTTCAAGGATAGCTCCGAGCCAGACGCCCTGTACAGTGCATTCCACTGACTCCAAACCACTGCCGTTTGCGACGGGAGTGGTGTCAAGCTAGAGCTCATTGGAGGACGGAGTGGAGATCTGTTGTGTTTTCTGATGAAAGCCGGCTCTGCCTTGGTCTCAGTGATAGCCGTTTATTGGTTAGAAGGAGGCCAGGTGAACGCCGGCTAGTGACCTGTCTGCGGCCTAGACACACAGGGCCTACTCCTGGAATTATTGTTTGGGGAGCAATTTCGTATGACAGCAGGTGGTCTCTCGTGGTTATCCCACGCACCCTGACTGCAAATTTGTACGTCAGTCTAGTGATACAACCTGTTGTGCTGCCATTCCTGAACAGCATTCAAGGGGGTGTTTTCCAACAGGAAAACGCTCGCTCTCATACCGCTGTTGTAACCCAACATGCTCTACAGAGTGTCGACATGTTGCCTTGACCTGCTAGATAATCAAATATTTCTCCAATCATCCGTATGGGACATCTTTGGACGACAACTCCAGCGTCATCCACAACCAGCATTAACCCTCCCTGCATTGACCGTCCAAGTGCAACAGGCATGGAGCTCTATCCCACAAACTGCTATCCGACACAATGCATGCTCGTTTGCATGCTTGCATTCAAAATTCTGGCGGTTAAAGCGGTTACTAATGTACCAACATTTCACATTTGAAATGGCTCTACCTGTGATCTTGAAACTTTAATCAATTATATATGTTACCTAGACAAATGTATTCCTAAAATTTCATTACTGTACAATAATTTTTTCTTAGTGTTGGGATTTTTTTTTCTATCAGTGTACATTCTAGTTTTTTAGTGTAAGTGTGTAACTTTTTTTTATTAATCCAAAAAATTAATTATTTTCTCAATTCCTGAAAAGATTTTACAAGGGTCACTAGAATACTGATAAAGAACCTCGCATCCATAGGCTACCTGTATCATAAAAAAATCGGAAAATTTTAAAATTATTGAAATATATGACGAAATATTATAATATTTCATATGAATATTTTAAATATACCATATACTGCATTTGCAGTAGAAAACTGATGAGTTTGATGAATTATTTTTGGAATATCAAATATTTAAATGATGAGATTAATAAAACCAATTCAAATTTTTTGTTATGGTTATATTTTCAACAACCGTCCCCACTTAAAACCTTTTTTCTAAAATTACAAAACAATGTTGTTTCCTTTTTTATTTATTATTTTTCAAATGATGCCTTCATTCAGATTTTTCAGGATTTTTCTTAAAATTCATGACTTTGATACAACACTAATATCATTTATATTGAAACGAGTAAGATTATTGTAATTCTTTTTCTTTTCAAAGATTCCGGAGTAATGCATGAAAAAGAAATACACAACTGTAAATTTTTTAAACTTTGCTGTCTTTTGAATATTCTCCAATAATTAAAAAATTGGAATTTTTAACGTCTAATAGCACTCATATACTGTACAATAATTCATGATATCAAATAACATTCCCAATATTGTATAATACTAGTCAACATATAATATATATTGTCAATAGCTATCTTGGTTTGAAGTTTTTTTTAAAAAAGAATTGAAATAAATATTTAGAGAAGCTTATTAATATTTTTATTCTTTATTCTTCGAGTAAATTCAGACAAATAGAAACTTATATTATTATTTTTAAAAATAAACACATTACATGTGAACGAATTAATAGTTATTTTTTTTGCGAATTATCTTTAGTATTCTCTATGATTTTTGTAGTGAAATATTTAGTTTTAAATTTGAATAAACTTGTCAGAATGCATTGATTTGTTTACAAGTATTTAGTTAGTGAAATACATATTAAAAATATTTAAAGTTTTTACTCTGATAAAACTTTTATTTTTATTTTGCAATATTCTTAGGATAGGGAAAAAGCTTCAATTAAGGGTTATACTGCTGGTCGATAAATGGGAATGGGTTCTTTTAGAAATAAATACAAAGTACTTAATAAGAATTCTGTATTATGTCAGAAGTTTTATATTCTTATTAATATAGCATTATGCATTCTTAGTTGCAGGCTTGAATTACCTTAGAGTAAAAGGAAACAAAATTGAAATGTAAAAAAATAGGAAACTTATTATGTTTCCTGATTTGCCATTAGCTCAGCAAATAATGCCTTTTTTCAAAGTATCGGGCCAAATTGATGATAAGCCGGAAAATAGGAAACTTATAATGTTTTCTTCTCCTTTATTACGATGAGGATAATGAATAAAGCTCTTGTCTTTCCAAAGTTACATCCTTTATAATGTAACTGATTCTAACAATGAAATGTGTGGAAGTAAGAATTTTGATTATAGTAAATTTCTTGGCCTGCACTGAAGAAAGACATAATCAATAAGTATCTAGCATTTCTAAATTAAGAACCATTTTGAAAATTACCAAACTGATACTGTTGATGACTGCCGTAAGGTTAAAAAGCATCTAAAGAGAATTAACCTTAAAATGTTTTGAACTAAACTTCACTAAAAAGGTTGGATTTTGCAGCTCTTTTTTTCAACATTATCACATACATAAAAACACTTTACAGAGTATGATCCTTATTCAGAATTATTCCAAAAAATTAATGTTACATCGAAAATAATCTTAAAGTTACATAGAATCATATTATATCTCATAAATATGATTTTCAGAGGTTTATTTCACAAGTTCAAATAGCAATGAAATTATTTCATGAATATCTAATTAGTATGAGTTTACAAGGTTTATTTTAAAGATTCAATTGATTATAGAATATTACTCAATTATCTCACAAGTTAATTTAGGGATACATTGTTTATGAAACTGTTCGGGAAGTTGCTTTTAACTATGAAATTTTGAAGTGCTTAAAAAAACTATTGTTTGAACTTATTTTGCTTTACAGAACTTTCAGATATTTTTGTATATCTATTACTCGTTGATTACTAATTTTTGAAAATTAGAGACTAAGTTCTCAGAAGTCGATGAATTTTTTTATTTTCCTATTTGTGTAAAAATTTAAACAGATGACTTAATTAAAAAAAACTTAAATCATGTTTTCAAAAAGAAATTTCATTGTGAATTATCTTTAAACCTGTCGTAACATAATTTAAAGAAGAATAATATTTATAATGATTCCAATTTTTATGGTAAGGTATATACATGCTTATTATTTCAAAGCAGATTTTATAGAATTTATTGTTATGTCTTATTACCTCAAAGCACCCTCTTTAACACCACTAAATAAGAAATATGGGATATATAAGAAGAATAAGGAAGGAAGGATTTTGGTTTATAACTTTGTTTTTAAAATATATAAATATAATATAATAATGTGTGTGAATATACAAATATAATATATAAAATGTATATAAATATAATATATAATATATAAAATGTATATAAATATAATATATAATAAAATATATTTCAGAGAAAACAATAACCATCTATATAATTATAAAAAAAACAAGCCTGCGATTGGTATAAAAATTCTAATTTAGTTTAATCAAATCTCATCAAATGAAGGATCTTTACTTCAAAGAAAAAGTGAAGGATCTCGATATTTTGTTGTCATTATACTTTGAAAGGAAAATTAATTTAAAAATATGAAAAAGGACGACTTCTTTCTTATTAATCAAAATAACTAAAGATAACAGGATATATTCTCAGAAAAGGGGTACTAATTTTAATAAGATCAAAGAAATGCATGTACTTGCTGGGATTTATTTAAAATTAATTTACTTTTCACTTAAGGAAGAGATTTCGGTTTTATATAATTAATAACAAAACTCTTATAAAAATATATTAAATTTTTTCTG
Organism: Argiope trifasciata; assembly: GCA_026543055.1. Lineage (NCBI taxonomy): Eukaryota > Metazoa > Arthropoda > Arachnida > Araneae > Araneidae > Argiope > Argiope trifasciata. The sequence goes on from JAPMOQ010039683.1 coordinate 11,632, forward strand.
TTGTTGGTGCTGTTACTGATCTCGGAATTGTTTAGCTGGATTAGCGGTATATTGGACATAAATAGAAAAGTTCACTTAAAGTTTATTAATTGTGAAACAAGGAATTTTTGTCATATTATAAACAATGGAATTTTATCTTCGTCAATACAATGAATCCTTTAATTTATACTTTCGTTATTAACAATTTTTATCTTCTACCTATACCTATATCACCACCATCTCTATTCCTATCTCTATCATTATCTCTATTAATATAATCTATAATGATCTAGGCCGGAGTCCTGGCGTAGGGGAAGTGCGTCTTCCTAGTATTCTGGGAGTCCCGGGTTCGAATTCCGGTTCGGTCATGGTTGTTATTCTGTGTTCTATCTGTGAGTGTGCTCCCTGTAAAAAGGAGTTGTGCAAGCGAATGCTAAGTATTAAGTAGTTAAGTCGTAGTCTTGGTCCTAGTTGGCCCAACTGTAAAACAAGGGACACTAATTTTCAGCTTAAAATCGCTGACAGCGATCAGCGGGCTTGTCAGTGACAAGCACCATTGGAAACAATAACAACAACATAATGATCTAGATAGCAGCATCGTTTACAGAATTTCCATCATTAGCCTGTATTCGTCTTCAGAACGTAAGAAACAATGAATTTTTACCAAATCATCATTTGATGATAAAAGAAAAAATCATATTGAATGAAAATGGAAAAGCTAAATGGTCAAAGAAGTATCAAAATATGATATTTCGCTAGGTAAGGTGACACCATGACTTCATTCAGCAGTCGAAGTACAATAACTATCATTTGGCTTCGGAACATAATTTTCGCATATAATTTTAAAATTCTTTGTTAGGTCTGCAATTATTTTTCAAATGCCATTTTCACATTTTTTGGGAAGGATGATCAATTGTGATTTTGGTATATGTAGTTCCAAGCCTTCTTTGAAGTGTTTTACTTCTAGTCGGTAATAATCAATTTCTTTGATATACTGACTGTCAAAGATCTATGCAATTTGCGATAAGACGATGCATTTGGATGAATTATTTTGTGATCTCCAGATTAAAATTAACTAATGAAGTAAAAATTTTTAAAGGCACTTTTTCAGTTAATAGTCGCAAACACAGCCAAAAAAGGAAGTTGATTTCCTTTAAAAAAGGCAAGGAAAAGGATGATGACTGAGGTGACCTGAAAGAAAATTATAAAGCTATTCAAAGGTGACTGACAAGATTAAAAAAAAGTGGACTGCCAATCACCGGTGACTGATATAGTGTTTAATGTGTAAATGACAGCTCTTATCTTTCATCATTCCCAGCATTTTATGTGCTCTTTATAAATGTCCTATGCCTTTTAAATTATTAATTCAAATCGTTGTTGTTTCAATGTAATATGATTTTATTATTGGGAAAGTTCTTGGAAAATTATAAGTAAAACACAGAATGCTAACACAGTATCGTTCAAAATTCAATACATTTGCCTCATTAATCATGAGATATGCATATGAGCTGTGTGTATTTGAACTGAATGAGTAGATTCGTCGTAATCGATAAATCAGTTTCTTATTGTTTCATAAAAAGTGATTTTGCTATTTTATATTGGAAAACTATTTGAAACGTTTTGGTATTTTATGCATTTAGTGGTACACTATTATAGTAGAGAGGAAATATGAGAATTAGTATAAAATTATAAATTCGCGACAATTGCTAAAATCAGTTTTTGAACACAATTGAAGGATTTGCTGCAAAAAGGAAGTAGCTTCAATTATTTAAGTTTCTGGAAAGCCATAAAAACATCTGAAAATTCTGAATTCCAATGAGACAGACAATTCCATCCCTGAATTAATGTGAACACTAAGATTGTGTTCACGTTACTCACGTGTTCTTTTGGCTCCAAATGAACAAGGATTTTTTTACCACTTGATGGTGCATGTAGCTTTCTAAATTTTCTAAGATAGAGCTGCATCCTTTCAGTAGCAAACCCTTCGATTCTTAAAATAAAGATCTGCGTTAGAGTTAATGTATAAAATCTTGAAAAATATTTAATCTATACGTACTCGATTATAGGAAAATCCCAAAAAGTATGCCTTGAATTTAATGAAACAGAAGTTATAACGCATAATGCTTTTATTATATTGCCTTAAGTTTTATTAGGTAATTTTAGACTTTTCTATATAAGAATCTGGAAGAAAAGCGGATACATCGATTCCTCAAATATTCTGTCATGCCAACAGAGAAGAAGAAAAATGGGAGAAAAAGAAAAAAAAAATCATGTATGAATATTAAGGAAGAAAAAAAAAATAAGAGAGGAAGGATATAAGAGCTAGTACCAAAAATAAATAGCGTCTTTTGAAACGGGTAACTGATATGACATAAGTCAAAATGTATATAGTTATAAACGAGCAAGTTTGCAACTGTTTTTAAGGTGAGAAAAGTAAACAGGTGTCATATGGAAAATGAGATGAAAACCTTCGAAAAGCAAACAAACAAACCTTTACCTTATTTGAAATGATGATGATGTACTGTCCATATTAACACGGAAAGGGGATGCAATGGCTTCTGAGGGTAAAGAACCTTGAGAACCAAAGGCAGAAAACTGACTTCTTGTAAAATGAAGATGGCATACACACACATTTGCTTATTCAACCTCTTTGTACAAAGATGGCTCATTCACACATATCACAGACAGAACACAAGGGAAGAACGGCCATGCTCGAATCAGGACAACCAGATCACTGGGAAAAAGCTCAACCCTTTAAGCCAGGACGTCAGTGGCTTATTTGAAATCCATGACGATATATCATTTATTTTCTGTCAACATTGTTACGTTCAGTGCAAGAAGG
>JAPMOQ010039685.1:5518-22690 GCA_026543055.1 Argiope trifasciata
TAAGAATCATAAATATGATTAGATTCCTAATTGATTATGGAGAACTGTTAGATTTAGATTAGGCTTATCAATTTTAGGGTGTCTTATAACACACCACGCATCTTATTCATATTAAATCCTTTAACGCCTTCAAGCTATCTGTCTTACTACTTTCTTTTATAATTCTTTTATATTTATCCATCTTTTATATTTTCATTCATACTGTACATTATCATGTTCATTCATCCTATTTCATTGTAGGGCCGCGGTGGCCTGGTGGTAAGGTCTCGGCTTCGGAACCGGAGGGTTTCAGGTTCGAGACTCGATTCCACCGAAGAACCGACGTGTGAGGGGGTCTCTTGCACTTTAAATCTGTCAGGCCAAACGTCCTCCCGCTGGTGTGGCGTGGTGTGGAGAGGGGGATGCCAGTTCAGGTGTCGTCCTCGTCATCTGACCTTGGTCAAAATTACGAGGTCCGTCCCAAAATAGCCCTCTTGTTGCTTTAAAACGGGAAGTTAATATAACCAAACCAAATCAAACCTGTTTCATTGTACTCAGATATTCTTCATTCTAGTTTTTATCATTTCTTGTTCTGCGATATGTTTTCGTATTTTGACATTTTTTTGTTTCTTTCAAATTAGTTGCTGTGTATTTTTTAAAAATAATATTCACCTACATTTATACCAAATCGAAAGGGGACACATGAGCTCTAGAAATGGAGGTGTGGTATGATGTTAAATGTTAAAAATTTTTCCTTAGACAAGACTTTAACACTGGGCCACCACGTTCCAAAATAATTTCATAAAAGAAATTGAATCATTTTTAATGTAGTCTTATATTTCCAAGAGAATTTCCTCTTAAAAATTGCACAATTTTAGGTGAAAATTAATAATGTATACCTCTATGTTAAAACATGTATTTAATTTAGCTGTATAAAATGATGCACGCGAGAATTATACGTAACGTGTATAGGCAGTTTAAAATCTAGGAAAATAACGCAGACTACAAGCCGATCACCTTCATTTTCCAAAATACCAATCTTTATTTATGCGAGAGATTTTTTAAAAATTTAATCACAGTTTGAATATGGTTGTAAAAAGAAAAATTTTTGAAACAAAAGAAAAGTGTGGTGTAAATATAATTTTTACAGTATGAATGAAAAAAATTGAATCATTTAATGCCATATTCTTCCCCTTTAGAAATGTTTTGATATTCTTTTAATCCCTTTGCAAATCGTTTCTCTGGATCAAAGTGTCCAAAAACTGTAAATTCCAATGAGACAGACAGCTACGTCCCTTGAGTAACGCGAGAACTAAAACTAGATATCTTAGTTCTGGTATTCTTTTGGCTCCAAATGAACAAGGATTTTTTTACCACTTGATAGTGCATGTAACTCTAAATTCTCTCAAGTTGGAAATATATCCTTTTCTGTAGTAAACGCTTCAATTCTGTTATATAATGTCAAAAATTATGGTAACTAAAAAGAGCTATCGCAGCATTGCCTTAACAATTTTCATCCTCATTTTGATGACTTGCCCATAAGACGGAATAATCGTAAAAATAGTTACAATTTTATTTCTTTATTATGCGTATCTGAGCTTTTTTATGTAACGGTTAGTTGATATAACTTGACTACCGATTCAATTTGTTTTGTAATTAATTTTTTATCATATAAGGTATAATGTAAAACTTCAAATATTGCCCATATTTTGGGACGATTTTTAGGATGCCATTGAATAAATGGGGCTCCTTGTTGATTTTCAAGGTCTTGGAATCTCAGATTCTCAGGTGGTTCGGTTACAGATTAACAAAAATATAAGATTATAAATATTGGAAACTATCGATTGACGGGGAGCTTCTACTACTTTTGTGGATTATTCACCGAATGTTAAGAAGTTTTTATGCATATGTATTAAGAAATAAATACCTCGTTTTTTAAATTCTAATAAAATATGTTATCTTTAAAAAATAAAAAAAACGTAATTTTTTCAAATTTGAAAATATTCTAGTCGATTTAATTTTTAATCTTTTTCATTAGTTTTTCTTTATTATCCAATATAAAATTTGAAACAGAACTTTATGATTTTATGATTCCAATTACATTATATCCTTTGTCGTATTTTTATGGCATACTTATTGCATTTTCATAAAACGTTTATGTTTTTCAGAACTAAACTTGGCTTTTAACCCTAAAAAATATGGAAACATAACTGACATATCATTTCTCTTAATGTTTCACCGAAATATGTATTATTAATTCTATTCCTTCAAAAATGAAGGCACTTGAAACATTTTAAAGATAATTAGATCTAATGACAATATCATTTTGTAAAAAGTCATCAAAATGAACTTTTTTCATTTGACCATTTAAATATTCTAATTATTGAGCATTACATTTTATAACATTATTTTATATCTATTTTTTGTGAGGAAACGATAGAAATAAGATTTCAAGTTTGAATCCATTTTTGCTGATATATGCATTTTGCGATATATCTTGATGAATCGTTTATCTCCTTTCTGTGGATTGAAATAATAAACCTAGTTTAATCTTTCACTCTTTGCACTCGGATGGGGCCTCTCAATCATTCAAAAACTATGCATCATTTTGACGCTTTATTTGTTCATTTTTGATTGTTAAAAATATCTATAGAATGGTGAAAATGCCTAAATTCACTTTTCAAGGAAATTAAACTTTAAACAATTATATATGATTAGATTTGGAGCAACGATCAAGTCCTTGTAGTGGGTGAATAATTACGTATCGAATTACTTTCCCGAGTGCAGAAGGTTAATAGAAAAGGTGTTAAGAAGATAAGTCTGTATCTAGAGAGATTAACACAAATTTTAAGGGAACTAATTTGTGGAAAGTGAGGTAAAAAGGGAATTAAACTGAAGAACTGTTTGTTACAGCACAACCCAGTAAATCTGAGATAGTGTTATTCTTTTTTTCAGTTCTAACCTCTTTCATTGTATTTTTTTATCTAACTATATTAAATTATTTTGAAGTATTTTGAATGCAAAACAAACAGAAAACATTGCGATATAATGTTCTTTATCAATCACATTCTCAGAAATAAGATTGGAATGTTTTTAAAAAGCAACTTATAAGAATTCAGAGCATTCATCGATCGCATAACTCAGCATTTTCACTCAGATTTTCTACTTTTTATTAAATGAATGTCGTCAGTAAACGATTCATGCATTAAAAAAAAGTCTTGAGAAATTGAAATAACTATTATTCACATGCAGTACAATACTTATTCGATAAATTTGATATAGTTTAGTTTAATTATATTAACATCCCGTTTTTAGGAAACACTAGAACTACTTTGAGACGAACCTCGTAATTTTGAACCGTGGTCAAATGACGAGGACGACCCTTGAGCTTGCACTCCTCTCCACATCACACCAGCGGTCGTTTGGCTCGGGAAGTTTAACATGCACCAGAAGCACCTACAAGACTGTTCCTAGCTGGAATCTAGTCACAAACATAAAACCCACCGATTCCGAAGCCTTACCACCAGGTCACTGCGACCTCAGAACATATTTGAATGACATGTCTTAACTATATGTTGAAATACTCGAAATAATTTTTGATAATATAGTACCCAAATTAGACTTAACATAACTAAAACAAATAGCTCGAAACGCAGCGGTTGTTAACGGATAATTAATCTGTGATTAAGGAACATTCATGTTATAATTTATACAGTAAAGTTCTTAAGACGACTAAAAATAAAAACAAATTTTATTAAGCTCAATACAATTCATAACATTCAGCTTAACAGAATTGAGTCTAAATACAAAAACATAATGAAGAATATGATTTAAGAAATTCTTTTACTGTAGAATTTAGACTATGTATACTTAAGGTATACTCTCGTCCCATTGAAAGTTATCTCGATACTTTCCTGCCACTTATAAAGGACGTAGTAAGCATGCACCAAGTAGGTGGTTATAATACTTAATGAATGGAGAATTATCATTTTCATCACAAATTTAATCCAATAGTCTTGGTAGCGTTCTCCTGATAGATTATCTTCCAAAAAGTTATAGTAAATTCTCAGAAACCAAAAATATATTCATAAGATCAGTGTTAAAAGTATCAAAATGATATACATCTTGCAATCTGAAAAATATATACATATATATTAGTCATTTGCATTCATCGGCTAAATACTGAGAATACAATGATTTTTTTCATTTACCTCTACAAGACTATTCGTTACTAGTGCGACAAATTTGCAAGAAGAGTAAGTGGAAGTTAATTCAGTTACATTAACGACCCATTTTAAAGCTTCATCAGGCATATTTTAGAACGGACCACATAATTTTGAGCTAAGACAACATCGACACCCAAGCTAGTTGCACACTATCCAAACTTTCGCACCACGGCAGTGTGAAGACGTTTGGACCCGACTTACTTGATGTGCATCTTAATCCCCGTTCTGACGACCTGAGGTCTTAAGGATTAAATTATAAATCTGCTTAGTGAACCACTGCTGAACCACCTCCTGACGTGGACTACAATCAAGAGCTTTCTGCAAATTTTTGCTAATATTAATATATACAAAGAACTCCAGAAATCCATAACAGAAACTAAAGAGGAGAAAATGGGCCAAACTCAAGGTGAGCCCAGGTCGTCGAGACATGGCTTTATACAACATTTCTTCATGTGGATTTGATCTCGAGTAGGAAATCTTCTGTTCCGAAGTCGAGTCCTTATATTACTAGGCCACTGTGGAAGTGAGATGTTCTCTGTTGGCTCAGAATAGAACCTGGGACCTTTGGGTCTGAAAGCCAGTAACATAACCACAGGGCAAAAGCATGCTCAAGTCTCGTAGATGTTATCTGTCTTATTAAGATATCACCACATACTCACTCTCCAGTGAGTTAATGAACGATATGCGTTGTTGTTGAGTGATGATGAATTGGTTTGTTGAGTAAGAGGTTGCTGTGTGTAGCTGTTGTGTCTAATGCGCCGTACCCATCTTTGTTTGGCGAGCGAAGAACTTATCAGTTATGGCGAGCGTGCGTGAATTGTTGCGTCAAGTGAGTCTGACGACTTTGGTTGCGGGTAGATGGCGCCACATCAGTTGCATGAAGGTTGAAGGTTATATCAAAATTATATTTTATTTTCCACGAACAACATCGCACACTTGCCACTGGGGAGATCACTCTGCAAGTAATTCTCCACACTCTCTCTTAGGAGGGAATAATAAGTTATGTGGCGTTCAAGGCCATTTATATGATTTACGATGGATCATATGTCAAGCATAGGCGTGCTTTCTCCGAAAGAGATGGATCGCTACACCACCCTTGCCACAAGGAGTAGGTGGAACGTACGCAAATCGGAATGGCAATACAGGGTGCGATAAAGCTACTGCACGAGCTGCTGTTAAAAGATGCAAGAAGGTACAAAAACAATAAATATAAAGAATTATTTAACGTGACATTGATAAACAACTACATGCTATAGAAAGTAATCAAAATTTTAATCGTAAAACAATCACCAAAGCTTTACAATGATTCTTCACCGAGTTCTCATCTTTGTCACATTTCCAGTCATTAGACTATCAATCAAGTAAACGTACTTGGATTGCATTCTGTCAGACGCAAGCCATTCTGCTAAATATCTGGCTTTCTTGTCATTTTCTGGATTTCTGGTACTTCTCTTAAACAATCAAACTCGGTAATTTTTTTGTACACACGTGTGAAGTTCGCAAGATAAATGGCATGTCTATGCGGGAAATATTCCTGGTATACACAAAGGGACAAGTCGGTTACAGACCACGGATCTCATGCCAGGCGCATGTGGCAAGTTAGCTATTCCATTAGTCGCCCATCCTGCTTCCTCAGGGAACTATTTCGCAAATGTTGAATTGAAATGAAAACACTGATTTATGATCTTTATTAGAATGACAAAGACTTTGCAAACTCTACAATGTTATGCAATTTTGATTCGTCTTTTTCTTACCTACACTTTCAGCAACTTTGTCGCACTAATCAGGGAACATGCTTTATTATAAGCAAAAGGTTTTGCGGACTTATTCTCCTGCTTTCATAAGACATTTTGCAAGTGAAATTAAGCAGACACATGCAATTATTCCTCACCACTTTAATGAAGTGCCGGCGTCCCAGCCTAGGGAAGAACGCGTCTTCCCCGAGATCTGATCGTTCCGGGTTCGAGTCTTGATTTGGGCATGGTTGTTATCAACCATGTGTTTTATCAGTGAGATGTTGTAGAGAACCCACTGTAAAAAGGGGCTTTGAAAGTGAATATATGTGCGTTTCCTCTTTATTTAAGCTAGAAGTCAGACTTCTGCTTTCGGGAGCTCAGGTGCCTTCAAACTCAGAAGCTATTGCACCCACTTTCCGTGGTAATACTGACACGACATCATCACTCAAATGTAGTGATAATATCCGCGTTTTACCATTTTTTGTCCCTTAGTCTAGATTGTACAATCACGAATTAACCATGCAAAACTCCTTCACCCGTCATGCTTGCCAGAATATGCCATAAAAGCCAGTAGGAACTCTACGATTTGGATTTCTCTTCCGTCTTTAGTAAAGACTCAACTGAAAAAAAAGCGGAAAAAATGAAGCAAATACATTAATAAAATTGGATACCCAACGCAGTTCAATGTAAATTTTCGATGGTATAAACGCATTGTTTGCAGAATTCTTAAATAATGAATTCTAAATGCGTATTTAGAGTTAAGTAATTTGCTTGATTTCATTAGCAATGTTCTGGATAATGAAACCGAAACCACAGATTTTAAAAATATTTTAAAAATTCTATAAAAATTGCATTCGATATATTCATAATGAGCTAATATAAAATCGTGATTATAAACATACATTTAAACTGAATTTTTAAAAGTATCAATGCAAATTTTAATTATATTCTCTCTCTTTTTCGATTTTAAGGCGTGAAACATGGTTGAGAAACTCCTTTGATTTAAAAAGCAATCAAACGTAGAATAAATAGTCGTTATTATTACATTTTATTTTAAATTTCTAAATAAATGATATTATTAGATAAATTAATTAAAATTATCTTTAAAAGTTCCTTTAGGAGTCAAAAATAACATTGTATAAAGTAAATCAAGTAGGATAACTATACGCATGCTGATGTTTTGTATAAATAAAGCCATACCTTGTTAACTTATTTAAAATGGGAATATATGTACGTGTCTAGTTTTCATTAAAAGCTCTCAGAACTAAATTCCAACTCTTTAAATAAATATGCGTCATCTCTTTTTCATATTTCATTTCATTTCAATCCTGGATTAATAAAAAAATATTTTTCTGTTGATGTGCGGCTAAACTTTTGTTTAAATCATTCAGTTTTTATCTCTGTATTGGGTCCAAAATTATTCATCACATGACCTAATGAATTTTGACAGATTATAGACATTAAATTTTACTTCTTGTAAAAAAGTAAACATTCTATGTGAATGTGCCTCAACTTTGACCTTTACCAATATGAATTGGATCATTCTATTTTTAGTCAGCTTTTGGAATGAATCTAAACTTTTTCGACAAAGAGATCTTTTTAATATGTGTTTTTTCTCTCCGGTTGTTGACACAATAGGGTAGAATTTTTCGTAAGAAGCAGAACTTCATGTGAGAATTTTTCTTATTATTTCAAAGAAAACTATCATCCGCATCATGAAAAATCAAAGGTTCGTCGAAATACTCTCAATCATGTTTCTCAAATGCAAATGTAAACAAAAAAAAATGTGACAAATTTCAAATCTTTTTTAAGCAATATCTTACCTCTAAATGAATTACACCCATAATTACTTTTATTCAATTATTATTTACTAGTTATTATTCTAACACATAAGATCAATTCCACTACACCTGTTATTTATAGCGTGCGTTGTTAGCTTGAGATTTGAACTCACCGTTCAGTCAGTTGATGTCTGTGACAATTGCCATGTTATTAAACCAGATATTATTAAGAAAATTCTCCTAGCACAGAAATAAGGATATTAACAAAAGAGGATAATAACCAGCCAAAACGTCTAATTAGGAACATGTATGCTATAACACAATTAGAAAAAGTTTCTCGGAGTTTTTTCTAATATAGTCAAAGCTGTTTTAGATTAAAATTTTCATCCTTACTTGATTTGAAAAAAGATTTCTCCCTGAAATTGAAGAATGCAGGGTCTGTGTTTTAATAACATCCTTAAATCTGTACTGAGGAGAAGCACAACATACTTCAATGAATTCAATATTGTCACTTTACTATAGGTACATGTTACTTTTCTGACTATATGAGAATCTGGTTTGAATTTAAATGACTTAAAAGGGTTTCATCGATAACAAGCAGTTCTTAGTACATAAAAATAAAAAGAAATTATCTGAATAATATTTTTACGTTAGTTTAAATCTAGACAAAGTGAAATGAAAAAAAAAATATTATTATAGTCATATTTTGAAGTATGTTTAATGACAAAATGTTTTTTCACTTTTCGTTCATATTTTATATTACTATGCAGTTGCACTAAAATGAGTTTAGATTAGTTATTTAAGGTTAATTTATTTGTATTTTTGACCTATTAGGAAGTAATTAGTCCGAAAACTGTATGGAACGGTTTTCGTCATTTTAAATTCCAACCGAATAATGAAGATGAGAATCAAGAGCATTCGACCTGGTAATTACCAAGTTATGCTTTCAGTATATTCATAATGTGCCAATTCTTCATACACATAACCTTTAATTTATTAAACTTTTAGAAATTCGAAAAATTAGAATCAACAATTTCATTATTTTAAAAAGGAGTGTATTAATCTTGGATTACCTCTTGAATAGCTTATAATTTAGCCTGGGGTTACTTTACTTCGCTTCGCCATTAAACGAGTCATTTTTGAAAAAGCAAAATCAAACTGAATTTTATTTCTTCTTTATTACTTCCAACAATTAGCTACGGTAAAAATAAAAAATATATAACATGTTAATGTAAAAATAATATTTTTATATGTGCTCAAGTAAAATTTCTTCCAAAATAAAACTATAAAGAATAGTATGAAAAACCTTTGGTAATTTTTTGTGTATTTCTTCGCCAATATCAATTGAAAACTGTTATCTAAATGTTTTAATGTTTTAATCCCTTAACCGTTTTACCCGCATGTCATGTGTGTATCAATTTACCTAATTTTTAGATTTTTAAACAACAATTAAATCATTCATAACAATTGCAATGATATACAAGTTTAGTTATATTAACGTCTCTTTTATTAAAGCAACACTAGGATTATTTTGGGGCGGACTTCGTAATTTTGAACCTCTGTCAAATAACGATATCTGAGCTGACATCCCTATCTCCACACTAAACAACACCAGCGGCAGTACATTTGGTCCGGACGGTTTTACAAGCTCAAAACCTGCTTACACGAGAGTTCTTTGGTGGAATTGGGTTGGAGCCTTCCGTTTCCGAAGCCGAGACCTTACCACCACGCTACCACGGTCCACAATGGTATGGAAATAATTTTATACTAGAATATATAAATACCTCAGACATTCTGTATGGAGTATGATAAATTACCCAAAATAAATAGTAGAGAAATTAAATCATTTAGGCTGGTTGCACACACAGCGCTTTTTTCTGATCGCTTATTTCACAACAGTAGAGTATTGAATAGTACAAGAGCTTACACACTAGGCGGACAAATAAAGATTCGGTCAATCCGCCTTTCATCGGACTCTGTGCAGACTCCCGCTGTCACTAGCGCTTTCGGATAATCAGATGCAAGATCCGAAATCCTTTTTTTCCCATTAATTGAATAAATCGAAATGAGTCAATTGTCCTCCCTTTTCCTCTTCATTCGACGACAAGATAATAGTGATAGAATTTGTACTCTATTCATTTCAAATTACGCGTAAGCAGTATTTAGTTTAAATAACACGGTTAAAGTAAATTTATATGTTGATGAAATTATGCTCACTCTTACGACGGAGTCGGAATTTAAACGCCGTGTATGTAAGCATTTTATTTCTAGGAGAGGTCTGGGTAAAATACTGACATAAGAAAAAAACGTTGTGTGTGCAACGAGCCTTTAGAGGTTAATGTTTCTTTATCTCTAAGTTGCAAGAATTTTCTTATACAAACAACAGTAAAGGTTTCATTAGAAATTCAGCTTTAATATGTTGCTAGTATGGTAAATTTTATTTTACAAAACAAATTGAAAGAGGATAAATCCTTTCATTTCATAGCATTTCTGGTTGATCAAATTCAATCCTTTGGAAAACTTCAACGTATACTATTCCTACGTATTCGCAAGCCTGCATAATTAATCAGATGTTAGTCGTTCTTTATTCAGGATGAGTATCCTATCAAGCGATTTATTTCATTGATGGAACAACTTTTAAGTCAACCTGAATTAATCTTCTTCAAAGTTATTTCAAATTCTACAATAATCATTTGAAACTGATACCACGAAATACTTTCAATGACCACAGCCACTTAGTTTTTATAATATTCGTAAGTTAAATGAATTTTAACTTCCGAATATAACGTTAAAAGTTCCTGTGATGCCTGTTTAACACTCGGCCAGTTATATGACGACAAATAGGCAGCGCATGAGTAGAAAAGGTTTAAAAATGCTGTCCGGTCGATGGCAAGTAATTGTCCCGGCGGGACAACAACAAGCCATCTGTATTTAAACATTTTTTATTGCGTATGCATATGCAGAATTTGGCAGGGTGGGGAGGTTGATGGGAAAAAATCAGTCAGTTATCATAGATTAATTCAGACATTTTTTGCTGTCTGTTCTTTCTGATGAGAATTTGGTTTTTTTTTTGTTTGTTTTGCCATTTAATTTCTATAATTTTTCAAATTTAAGAGTGTTGATCTTTGTTTTATTTTACCATGTTTATTTGTGAAGCTATCCAACATTCCAATTAAACGCAGTGAAAAAGAAAATTTCAGGGAAGCCAAAATGCAATTTATGGTCAAGCATTGAATGCCTAGAGTTTATGAAATTTGTGGCAAACATAAATCAGTCCCCTTTTACTCATGCGCTGCCTACTTGCCGTCTTATAACTGGCCCGAGTGTAAACGCCACCTACAATTTTTCAAAATAAGCAACGCCTTAATTTGATTTATGAAATGATGTGCAAGTCTCGTGAATTTAAGTATCAAATTTTTGAATTAGATGCAATTTAGTATAGAAACAATAATAACTATCGAAAATAAAACTAACATATGATTATAAGTTTCAAAATGTCTTTTAAGGAGTATTTTGTAACTTATTTTCTCTTATGTAATTTACATCTAATCTCATTCCTCTAAGACTTTTACAAATTTTTCAGGCTATTATATTAATACGAGGATTATCTCCAATATTAAAAAGTCTAGATAAATGTACAGGCAACATTTTTTTTCTATTTTAAAACGAATCGAAGGGGGAAAACTATGGTCACTTGCTATTTCCAACTTTACAGCAAATTTAAATTAAATTAAAAAAAGATTTTCAAGCAACTTTATCTCGGTATTCGATAATTTCAAAACTTTTACAAAAGAAAAGTTTGAAATTCCATCCTGACATTATATAAAGTTATTAATAAAGTAATTGTTACCAGGTAATATAAACTGTTCCATCAAAGCAATTTTCCATTGTTATGTACACGATTTTTTTTAAATCAGCTTAACGATAATTTTAAAAACGCCAACATAACGCATTACACAGCGATAAAAAACGCCAAAATAACGCATTACACAGCGATAAAAAACGCCAAAATAACGCATTACACAGCGATAAAAAACGCAAACGATAATTTAGGAATATTTTTTTTCAGAACTCGTCTTTTTCTTTTTTTAAATATTAGTTTTATTAAAATTATTTTCTTACAATTGTGAACATTGTTTTGTCATTGAAAAAAAATTTCCTCTATTCATATCAATTTTGCAGACCAAAAAAATTAATGTTGTAGTTACGGAAGTTTCATTTATAACATTTTGTCGATATTAAATTATGATAAAATATAATTCAGATAAAATGATTCGGCGGTTATAACAATTTTAGATATTTCATAATATAATGTATTCTAAAAGATTTAAATACAATCATCAAGCTTTTAGAATTATATAACCATATATTTTTTCATTTTTATAATAAATGGAAAGAAGATCGATTTAAGATTCTCTATTTCCTCAAAACAATCTTTTACGTATAAAACCAAATTTATCTGCCATTATATAAATTATCATGAACCTATACAATTGTTAATGCTGAAAAATATTTGATCTAGAATACTTAATAGTTTAGAGCAAAACTTCCAATTCGAATCTTATACAACAACAATAAAAGAATAAATTAAAGCAAAATTTTTAAAAAAGACAATTCAATTGCATTCAATAAAATAATACTTGATTTTATTCCTTGAATGTTCAATAATATTTAAAAATACTGACAAAAAAGTTAAAATATTCAATGCATACAAATTTATCAAAATGTCATTAAAATTCTAAAATCTATGAACTCATAAAATAATAATTTATGAAAGTTTTTACAAATTAATGCAAACATTTTAATACAAATATTTTTAAGACAGTCCACTTGACAGGCATCAAATTTCTCAGCCCAATCCTTAAACTTGGATATCATTTCCAATCTTCCTAAAAATCATCCATTTCAAATTCGCAAATTACAAACCTTCCGACGAAAAACGTGACAACACAGAAAAAAAACCCCACAATATACGAATTTTCCATAATGGGCTCAAAAATCCTTACAAAAGTATTAATATCAGCCATTAGGATAGTATAAACAATCGAAAATGTTATTGTTGCGATAGCCAAGTAAAGAATCATTTCAAAATAAATCATATTTCTATCTTAAATACAGAATTCTGAATAATACTTTAATGTTAACAAATTTTGCTATATAAGGAATTAAATCACATGACATCATAGTCACATGACAAAAATTAATTCAGTTATATTAAGGTTCCATTTTTTAGAGATACACTAGGTCTATTTTGAAACTAACCACAGTCAGATGAAGAAGGACGATACCTGAGATAATGCTATAAACTAATGCTGACGATACCATGCTATAAACTTCCACACCATACAATCGAGAGGACATTTGGCCCTGACTAATTTAACGTGCATCCATCGAGTCTAAAACCTGAATCTCTCTGGTTCTGAAGCCAAGATTTTACCACCAGGCCACCACGGCTTTCATATGATGAGGGATAAAAAACCAAAGATAACAGTAAGCATTCTCCGTTTCTTTTTATGCTTTCGTTCCCCAATACAAAGATATATGATAAGCATAGACTCTTCCCCTCCCATTCAAATCTACGGCTCTTTCGGGTATTATATGTTTGATTTCGATTACGTTTATATCACAAGATTCCTATCAAGACCATACTGTGCCTAACATTCATCCGAAACTAAGTTACATAGAAGAATCAAAGCAAGAACCAAAACATTATGATATGCACCTTCTTTTATACAGCCGACCACCGCGCCACCACTTAACGTAGCAGTATCTACAGGATTAGTTGTGGTCGACTGCTGAATAAGTATTGTCCAATCTTACATTGAACGAACAGTCAAACTAATAAATAGCTGCCTTTCTCCCCATCTGCACTCTCTCAAACAGTTGGAATGAAACTATCAATCTTTAACATCATATCCTTCAGGGTTTTGAGATTACCTGGTACCATCAGTACTGTACTTAAATCATTATTGAAAATCTTCAGGTCCTTCCTTAACTCTGAGATCGCCACACATTCCATTAAATAGGGGTAAACCGTACCCATTTCTTCACAAATGCATTTATTTTCCTGCGTTCTTCAAAATCTTTGAAAATATGCAGGAAATCTTCCCTGTCCAGATATTATTTCGATTATAAGTGGATGGTATCTTCTTATTTTAATTTCCGAATTAGGAATAAAGTCGAAAGTGACTCTTCCTTTTTTGGACCATTATGATATGCTGTTCAAATTTTGGGATTCGCTGCCAAAATCAACTGAAACAAAATTGAAGTTGTACAAAATGAAATACTTCGTATCATTATCTCTAGTTTATCCGGAATATTATTTTACACGGAGATCTTAAAAGCCTTATGCTCAATGATTTCATTAAAGAAGTTTCAAGACATTTTTTCAGTCAACTCAAAACTCATGAAAATCAGGCAGTCAAGGAAGAAATTAACTATACCCACTGCAACGCAAAATATGCTTTTCCTTACTCTACTATTAAATGGACTTTGCTGTTTAAACCTTCTTATAATTTAAATTGCATCTAATGTACTGTTTTCACCTTAAGCTTTTTTAAGCAATCCTTCCTCTAATCAATCGACTCAACAATGGTTGATTACTTGTTTTTCCTTTGCAACTTGTAACCTCAAACTCAGTAGAAAGGCCTAGGAACTAAGGCTCTTCTTGCATCTGTTTCAAGGCATCCTCTCTTTTTATACTTTCGAACCCAAATATGAGAATTTCTAATAAACCTACACTCACCCCCCACTCAATTCTATGGCTATTTTAAGGATTGTATGTTTGATTTGGATTAATTTTATGACGCAAGGACCCTATTTGCCCATACTACGCCACACATTCATAAAGAACCCAAAACATAGTAAGGGATCAAAATAAAAAAAACAGAATATTACGATAATAAAACCCTCTGCCATTTTATTATGGGTTCATATTCTCAAATTAATTGTCTTTATATGTATTATGGGGTGTGAATGGTGAATCCGACTGTACAAAATCTATGGAATTGGATAATTTCATGTTGTATTCAAGATTATTTGTTGCGATTCTCGGTCTAGAATAACGAATTATTAAAAATTATAAGAATCTTGAATTATTAAAAATTATAAGACTCATTTTTACTATCTAATTATGTGCCATGAAGTTTCATATAAAAGCATGCAGTTTAGGAAAGATCAATCTGATGATAACAATACATTTTCTCCAATAGAGGTATCAATTTGCGCATATCTCTTTTCATTTTATTTTCTGATTGATTTTAGAACAATACATTCATGGAAAAAATTATGTTAAATGATTACTGTATTGTCACAACTTGGATCAAAATTATAATATATTCTTCCTTTTTATTTGTATACGTCCAAATAGAAATATTGTTTCACATCGGTTAAAATGAGTTTAACTCATCAAAATAGTGGTGAGAGGAAAGATGAAAGGCGGGGATGTTTACATATAACTACAAAATAAACTCGAATTACTCAAATTAAAGTAACTCTGTCAGAAACGATACGATATTCACATACAGGTGAAAAAAGGCTCAAAAAGTATCTAAAATGGCAAAAAGAATGACGAAAAATTCTGGAAATGCACTCATTCTTTAGCATCTCTCCCCTTAGTGGGATAGAAACTTGGGAAATTCACCATCTCAGAATACTGAAACAAACATTACGCATATTGAAAAAAGGAAACTTTGAATTGGAATTGATATTTCATGTTTTTCACAGCATGCTAAGAATAAAAAACTCACAGATGATGTTTATTTGGTGTAACTCTTGCCTTTGGAATCAAAGAATCACAACTTAACCCTGCATAGGTCGCGCGGATTACAATAGTAACTTTAAGTGAGTTTGATGTTTAAAAATAATTAAGAAGAAATGCCTTGTTATGTTTAAAGTTGATGAAAGAATGTTGATTAGTTATTTTGGAGTTTTATTTTGATTTGAAAATGGACTACAATTGTAATCCGCTCGACCTTTTACGTGATTTTATAGAGCGCGACCGGAGCAAGGTTAAGCAACCAAATCAGCTAAGAAATTATATTTTATCTACTGTGATGCATTGAAAGAGTTATGAATGTTTACGAGTTGTAGTTTGTGAAATGAATGAACTTGACATGATCAGATTTGGCTTGATTTCAGGACTCAAAATTCGTATTTTGCAAAGATGCACCAAAAAAAGTGATATGATAAGGAAAAAGAATATATAACAGTTCTATTTATTTAGGGATTCAAAATGTCGATATCTTCTTTTAAGTTGTTGAACTAAAACATTATTTCGATTTGTAGCTAGAAGTCATGTTGGTGTCCTCTCCAGGAATAGCGCATCTTCTCCGGGATCTGGGGTTCCCGTGTTCGATTACTGATTTCCAGCATGGTTGTTCTTTATTCTGTGTTTTAGTTGTGAGGTGTGTGAAAGAGCCCCTCTGTAAAATGGCGTTGTGCAAATGAGTGTGTGAGTGTCATCTTCATATGAGTTAGAAGTCAGATTTTGTCCGTGGTTGCTCAACGTCTATAGCCTAACAAGTTACTGTATCCTCTCTCTCCCTTTACCCTTATAACAGGGATATAAGACACGACATCATCTCTAGAAATCATTTTTTGTTTGGAACGTCTATTACTATTTCAATCCATTCACGAAACATTAAAGACGATTAAAGTACTTAAACATCCTTAAATGATTTGTTTAAGTGATGAATAATTACTTTAACTTAATCCCTATTTAACATTTCACTGCTCGTAAAATTTATAAACTATTAATACATTTTTCATGGCTTGAAGCGAATGAGTTAAATCTTATGCGAGAATTAAATATATTGTTGTATGCGTAAGGATTAAGAATTGATTTTCAATGTTTTGATTTCAATTTTTATTTGGAAGGGGCGTTAAGTTACAATGTGAATCACATGTAACTCACATCTACCTTCTAATTAAATTACTTCTTCCCTGCTACATTTAAGAGATGGGAAATAAAGGATTATTTGATAAAAATTGATTGAATCAAGTTTTGAATCTTATGTAATATGTCTTTAATCCTCTATTAGTCACAATTTCTAATACATCTATTTGCAGTATGCATCTAATAGCTGTTTATGGAGCATTATAAATTGAATTTTTTTATATAATATTCATTCTTTTTTTATAAACTACTATAGTTATGAAGGAAAAATTATCCAATCATGAATATTATTAATGGTAATTTAAAAATGAAAGAGATTGGGTTTATTTGAGCGCGAATTTATTAGAATATTAAGTCTTCTACTCTGTATTTTGGTCACAGTTTGGTAGATTAATATTTAAAAGGAAATACACATATGTTAGAACTGTGAGTGCTCCGTTGAAAATCACAAATTTTGGTAAAGCTTGTTTCCACGTGATTTGACCTGGAGTCTTCCTTAATATATCAAAGAACATTATCAGTAGCAACATAAATAATCCAAAGCAAAGGGAACA
>JAPMOQ010039694.1:0-13681 GCA_026543055.1 Argiope trifasciata
CTAAATTAATGTTTAAATTGTTTGTACTTGACGGCAATGCAAAATTTTATTTTTTCAAAAACTTAATTATCGATGGATCGACTTTACCACCAGGCCACCGCGGCCCCCAATATACAGACAAGAAAAGCAGTTAATGTTACTTTGCCATTCAGTTTTGAACTATGTTTAAAGTTTCAAACTTGCAAGAAAATTGGTTTAAAATCGACATAGAAGAAAATGAATTAATAATAATTTGCTAATAAAAAATGAGATAAAAATTATACCATCGATCCAATTAAGGTTTTTCCAGAATGCATCGCCGGTTTCTGAAATTGAACTACTAATTTCTTTAAGCATGATTTCAGAAAAGATTCTTTTTTATACTCAAATTCACATCAGCTTGCAAAGCAAGAGACCAAGCATGACATTTTAATAATTGCATTTTAATTATTTTCTTTATTTCGTTAAATATGGTAGTAAGCTCTGCAGTTTTAATTTTTGCTCTTTCTGAACAAATGTTTCATGTTTTCAGAGCTCTTTTCTTTAAAAAAAAAACTTTTTTCTTTTCTTTCTTTCTTTTTCTTTATTTTGGCTTGTCTCGCTTTCAATTTATAAGAGCTTATACCGATTTATAAACTGAGAACTTAAACATGGAATTGAACATTTTTGAAACGAATTACGATACAGATGTAGAAAAATTGTTCAAAAAAAAAAAAAAAGAGGGTGAAAGATTCCTTAGAAGATTCTTTTTGAAAACTGAATGATGAAGATTTGAAAAGAAATAAAAACTATTTACTTATAAAATATATACGAAATATTTCTTTTTCATTATCGAGTAAAATCCATAACGTTATTTTTTCATTCTGAAAAGAAAAAAATATTTGATCTGTTTCGACTAGTAAGGATTTTCTAGTTACTATAATTTGACTCGTGTTCAATTTCTCGTCACACATCAAAAGCAAAATAATTCTCATTTTCAGCGTTGAAAAACAAATTGCTTTCATGTTTGGAAACGCATTTTCGAATCTGATTGCATACGCCGAGAAGTTTTTTTTATTATTTAAGTAAAACTTTATTTAAGTAAATCAACAAGAGAGTCAGATTAAAAAAAAATTGAAGAATTTTGTAGTTTTATTGTTGTTTGTGTCAAGATGCGGAGGTCAGGAATTTTACGCGACAGTTAGGATTTGAGAAGGAATAAAAAGTAGGATTAGTAAGGGTTTTTTAAATGTTATTTTATGTCAATAAAGTTGATGGTTACTGAAAAACGGAATTTTATTCCGGATTGGATTTTAGGGAGATTATAAAATATTATAGTTGATGATCCTTATATTTCTCTGAAATATATGATATCTAACATCGAACATGTCCGATAGAATTTAAAAAAAAAAAACCAACAAAAGCCAAATATTGATGTCAGATGTTTTTAACAAAGGAAAATCAAGAAAAAAAGGAAATGTTTAGAGAAATCTCACTCTGCATCTAGCACTTTAAAAATTTTTTGCCATTTAATTAATTTTTATCTATTGTATAGGTTCTTAACGTGGGCTTTCAGTGGGGCGGTAAAAGAAAAAATGAGGGGGAGTTGATATGGCCCTGAGCGGTGTGAGAAGAAAATATAATCTAAAAAAAGACTTAAAAATCACACTAATAATTCCTTTCTATCACATTTGCGGAAATTCACATATTTCGATATGAGATTTCTCTGTTGAGAGAAAGACAATTTATTTATTTAGAAAGCAATAGATTAGTATGGGTTACTTCTTATCATCAAAACCCCTGCCTGTCCTTATAACAGATTAGCTAAAACTTTTATTCCTCTTTTATAAATAAATTCAGTAGCATTTCAATGCCAAAAATATTCTATCTACTAGTTATTTTTTAAAAAAATCTTTTTTTCACCATGCACGCTCTTATTTCTCTGGATTGGAAGGGGGCGGTAATGAAATATTCACTAGAAAAGGGGGCACAAGTTCAAAAAAGGTTGGGAACCTCTGATCTATTGTATAATTATTATCATTTACAATATGAATTTAATATGCACCATGAGTTTCATTGAAATCATGATGTACTAAATTCACAAAACCAAGATTGTTTTTAGGCATCCCTCGCCAATCACAATTATATATTCGCCTTTGAATCAGTATTGTGATGTATATCTAGTAGAATTTAAAACCCCTCACTATCCCGATTTAGGAGCTAGCGCCCCTTGCATTTATGCAAGAATCGGGCATGGCTCATAGATTTTTGTGGCTAGTCTAAGTCATTTTTTCCTTTTTTAAAAACTTGATTTGATTCATATTTATTAAGTCGTCATTTCGTAACTACTCACTAACTACTTTTTACTATTTTTCGTAACTACTTTTTCTACTCACTTAATAGGTTAATAATACTTAATAGGTTTAAGTATTATTAGCCTGTGAAGTGAATAGACTCACTTAATATATTTATTCGTTCTTGATAAAAAGATACTGTCGTAATATTTTAATAATTTTTTTAAATATTTTCATGACTCAAAACCTAGTTAATCTATTTATTAAAGAGCATATTTATTCCATTTGAGGGACATAAATCACAGTACAATTGAGAAGAGGTAGATCTCAAGATTCTGTACATTTTGTAACATTGTATTATTAATAAAAAAACAAAAAACAGTAAGTAATTAATCAAGATAAAAAATGTGCTTTTTATTAAATTAATGGAAATTAGTTTTTAAAATTGCTTTGAAAAATTATTTTCATCCTGAGTATCCTGAATATTTGTTAATAATTAACTATGAATTAAAAATAATTGATTCAAAATAATTACTTAGAAATTATAAAAAGCCCTACCAAGAATTCGTTAATATTCTTGTCAATATTCAAGAATTAATTAATACAACCACATTTTTAAATAAGTAGAAAAAAGTATTAAAAAATCTTTTTAAAATAATAAATAGCGCAAATATAAACAAATTATTTATGTTGATTTTGAAGCATAAACAAATCATTTGAAACATAAACAAACATTTGAACATTTACAAATCAATACATTTACAAATTTGAACATTTACAAATTGAAACATAAACAAATCATTTTTGTTTCAAAAATTAGAATAATACAGCTTTCAAAATATTTGTTAACGATTAACTATAAATTATAAAATAATTGATACAAAATAATTTCTATGAAATTATATAAATTCATACCAAGAATTAGTTAATATTCTTGTTAATATTGAAGAATTTAACAAATGCTTCAATATAACCCCAGTTTTAAACAAGAATAAAAAATATATCTTTTTTAAAATAATAAATAGCCTAAACGGCAATTTATTATTTTAAATTGCCAAAGTGTGTTTCAAAAATTAGAATAATACAGCTTAAAGAAAATTATCATTAATTTTTATTTCTCATTCAAACGAAAATTGTACATCCTCAGTAAGTACAATTTATTAATTGAATAATTCGTTTTGAGGTTCTAAACAAGGTCATACATGTGCGCTGTCTGAACTGATTGTTAAGGTTCTTAAAGCGGAAAAAGACTCGTCAAAAGAAAAGTTTCCTCCCCACCCACACATTTGAACTTTTTTTCCTTTCACTTTCTTTCCCTACTCACGCAATTGTTAAAAACTGTGTTTGCTTCATTCGAATTTCTTGTTCAAAGAATTTAACAGAAAAAGTAAAACTAATAAATGGAAAGAACTTTTAATTACGAAATTTCTGCATTCTCTTGAATTAGAAGGTTTTTTTGTCTTCTCGGAATTGGAGAATGATTGAAATGAATAAAAAAAAGTTTCCGGAAAAGAAAAGGAAAAAGAATTTTCTTCCTTTTAAAGAATTTCTCTTGCTTCAATTGGGCATTAAGAAGAAGGAGCTACGATTACTATTCCAAGAATTTTTATGCAGTTTGAACATTCTAGCTTGTCATCACGAATTGAAATATGTGGAGCAGTCAGACATCTTTTTTTGATATTTTCTGTTTATTTTTAACTGTTCAGGTTTAAATTAAAAATGATTAAAGGACAGAAAATTAATTTAAAAAATTGTGTACAAAAGTGCAAATTTAATTCTTTAAATTAAAATTGAGTTAAGGACAGAAAATTAATAAAATAAAAAAAATGTGTACAAAAATGTAAAGTTAATTCTTTAAATTAAATTTTTTATTTAATCTCCTATTTATATTAAATCAAGTCACTACATAATTCGGGATGAACTCTTCAACGTGAAAAACAAACGTCAATGAAATGAAATATAAATAACAAAATTATGACACCTAGAAAGGTTGAATTTCTTTAGGTTTCCACAAATTAAAATTAAGGTAATTGAGTCAAATAAAACTTGCAAGTAAAATGCTTTTGTTGCAGATTCATTTTTTTTCCATCGCGGAATTGAAATTGGATTAAAAGGACGGTGTATCATGAATGATTCATCCTTATTCTGGAGAGGTTTGGTTTAGTTCTAAAGCAACACGAGGGCTATTTGGGGACGTCATTTTGAACCATGGTCAGATGACGATTCCTGAACTGGCACCCCCCTCTCCTCACCACACCAGCGGGAGGACGTTTGGCCTGACAAATTTCACGTGCAAGAGACCCCCTCACACGAAGGTTCTTCGGTTTAATCGAGTCTCGAACCTGAAATTCTCCGGCTTCGAAGGCGAGACCTTACCACCAGGTCATGCTTTTCTGTACTTGATAAATAAATTTAATTTCAGTTTAGTTTAAATATATTAACGTCTTATTTTGAAGCAACGCTAGGGCTATGTTGGGCAGGACCTCGTCATTTTGAACCGTGGTCAGATGACGATTCCTGAACTGGCACCCCCTCTCCAAACTTCCACATCACACCAATGGGAGGACGTTTGGCCCCAACGGATTTAACGTGCACCAGACCCACTTACATGGCGGTTTTTCGGTGAAATGAAATTGCAGCTCTCCCATTCCTGAGCCGAGACTTTACCACCAAGCCGCCACGGGCCTCCACCGATGTTGGAACAGAGCTCCAAGTTTACATCGGCTCACTGCGATTCAATCAAGTGATAGAGAAATGCCAAACTTTCTCACCTACGTTCTCATAAACATGTCAATCCAGAGCAGCTTTACCTGCTTGCAAGAGTTATTCACTTTGGGCTTGAAGTTGCATTTTCACTAAGTTTACCTTTTCATACTTGGCGAGTTATTTGTCAGTTATTCCCTGGCATGCTTCCAAAAATCGAATTCGAGTTTCAGTCACGTTTTTATCAATCGATTGAAACAAAAAATTTATTACAAAACTGCATTCGTAGTCTCAAAATCTCATAAAAATTTGATATGCCTTGTCTTTCTGAATTATTGTATTGACATGTTTCTGGAAATCGTCAACCAACATTTGGATTGAGTTCAAATTTCGCAGGTGCCTGTGTTCCATCCAAGTACCTAATTTTATTTCTCCAACTCTCTTGGTTTTGTAATTGTAATGTTAATTTACATTCAAACCGTCGGATTTTGTTCAGAGAAATCTCTTCTTCTGAACAGAAATTGGACAGATATCCTCATATTTAGTGCATGTCAAACGTCTTGCTCAATACGTTTTGGAATAATTTGTGTCAAAAAGACATTTTCTAAAAATGTGTTTTACGAATTAAGAGAGAGGTGATTCGTCCCGAATTTTTTATTGATTAAACGACTTTCTCTGTACTACGTATGAGTGATAGTAAAAACTCATATTGATTTCGGTTATTTAACATTGCTAATATTCTTGCCAAGTTTTAGAGGAATATAATTCATATTTGTGTTTCATTTGCATTGTAAATATACAAATTTCAGCTTTCAATTAATCTTTTGGAAAAGAGAATTTTATTTCTTCCATACTCTTTTCAATTAGTTGGTAACATGCATTTCGACTAGTAACGGAGACAGCACGTTGATAGCTTTTATAGTACTCATTTTTATTCAGAATCGATCCAAATGTCCTTTTGACCGCTTTTAACTCCAGTGGGGATTGGAGTGATTTCTAGATAATTCCAGATAGAAGATTTCTAAGTTAAATGTTGTTTTCAATTTATATGATGTACAGAGTTTTTGGAGTGCTTGTTTGTCAGAAACGAAGAAAATCCCACCTAAATTCTTTCATTAAAATTTATATTAAATGAATGAATTCTTTATAAAAATGGTTTCTTGGTGCGAACATTCAAAATCTGAATAAAGTATGGCTTTTGGATTTCGCTTTTTATTCATGGCGGGGTTTCGCTTTTTATTCATGACTTTTGGATTTTGCTTTTTATTCAAAAAAAAACTCTTAATTTACAGGATTTTTAATTACTCGATTTATTAAGAATATATAAATTGTCAATTTCGAATGTAGGTTACAAGGACATAATTTTTTGAATCTTATGATTTGTCATGAGAAATTTTGTACCTAAATGTAAGCGAATTTTATAGCAAAACTCAGAATTTCCTGATAATTCATTAATTCCCTAAAACTCTTTTGTACTATGTATAGAATTTATTAGCAAAAGAAAGAGTCGGTTATAAACATCTGTTACAGGTAAAAATCAAGTAATATTTAATGCCATAGACTCTTATATTACGGGAAACGTTTTCGATATGCGGTTTTAAGTTTCCACTTTGGAATATTAGATATCAGCGAAATTTCTCATTCCAAATCTGACCAAATTTATTTTTTAATCAATTTAAGTGTTTATTGACGTGTATAATATTCTGTTATATAAATACATACCACGAATACTTTATTTCTTCTCAATTACGCTGCAATTTTCTCCATTACTACAAGAAGACTGCGTCAAATGATTTTTACTTTCTCATATTTCGAGAAAGGGTATTGTAATTCGTCAAAAAGTTCGAACAATTTGACAAATACCTGCAATCAGACCTCTTTGAGCTTGAAAAACACATTTCTGGCAACAAGTGACTCTGTCTATGTGCACAATAACTCGAAAGTGCTTTGATCTAGACGGCCTATGGACTATAGATCATATATATAGATTTCTACCAAATTTTTAATCAAATATATTCAGATGATTTCTGTCTCATGCAAATTAACAAGCAAATTACGTGGTTAGAGGTAAACAGCTAAAATATGGTACATAGACGTAGGATCTAAAGTGTTGGTCTTTTTTTTCAGATTTGTAGCCTTATCCTTCAAGGTATTGACAGTGTATAGGTCTGTGCTTTCACATGGATGCAAACGCTATAACTCATAAATGCAATGATTCAAATCAATGAAATTTATGTCATCGGATTACAACTGTAGTTCCAAGTCAAATTTTGCTTCAGTTTGCGGATAAAACGACGCCCAAAATATATAGTCACAACTTTGTTAATGCGATTCGAGTCTCACGACTTCCTGCGTGTGAGTAAATTACTTTCCTAGAAAGCTTAAAAAGCAAATGCAGGAGTTTCGCTACGAGCCACCGGTTTCTTGTATACAGCCGACCACCCCACCATCACTGATTGTAGCAGTATCGACAGGATTTGCTGTCTTTAGCAGTGTCCATCCTTACACTGACAGATTTGTCAAACTGGCATTCTCTAATTGGTCACAAAGTGGTCAGTTACTGTCCTTCTTCCTCACCTTCCTATAAAACAAGGAGCAGGCCTTCACTAAGAGCAAATCTCCGTGAAATTCAAAAAAATTCTTTAAATTCTCTTTTCATAACATCAATCTAAACCCTTTCAAACTCTCAAACAGTTGGTTAAAAACTGAAAATCTTTGATATCATGTCCTTCAGAGTTTTAAGATTACCTGCTACCATCAATATTGATCTTAAGTCCTTATTTTCAATCAATAGATTTTTTCTTAAACTCCGAGATTTCAATATATTCCTTTTAATAGTGTTAAACAATACCGATAGAGGTAACAGAATCCTCCACAAATGTATTTATTTTCCTGTATTCTTCCAAATCTTTGGAAGTATGCAGGAAATCTCCCATATCCAGATATACACTGATGGAAAAAAAATCTCAACACCAAGAAAAAATTATTATATAGTAATGAAATTTTAGGAATACATTTGTCTAGGTAACATATTTAATTGATTAAAGTTTCAAGATCACAGGTAGAGCCATTGGCGAGAAGAGCCATTTCAAATGTGAAATGTTGGTACATTTGTAAGCGGTGTAGACCCCAGAATTTTGAATGCAAGCATGCAAACGTGCATGCATTGTGTCGTACAGGTGTCGGATATCAGTTTGTGGGATGGAGTTCCATGCCTGTTGCACTTGGGCGGTCAATGCAGGGACGGTTAATGCTGGTTGTGGATGACGCTGGAGTTGTCGTCCAATGATGTCCCATACGTGCTCGATTGGAGAAAGATCTGGTGATCTAGAAGGCCAAGGCAACATGTCGCCACTCTGTAGAGCATATTGGGTTACAACAGAGGTATGAGGGCGAGCGTTATCCTGTTGGAAAACACCCCCTTGAATGCTGTTCATGAATGGCAGCACAACAGGTTGTATCACTAGACTGACGTACAAATTTGCAGTCAGGGTGCGTGGGATAACCACGAGAGTGCTCCTGCTGTTATTCGAAATTACTCCCCAAACCATAACTCCAGGAGTAGGCCCTGTGTGTCTAGGCCGCAGACAGGTCACTAGCAGGCGTTCACCTGGCAGAAAGAAAACCCACCTTCTCGTAGCCCTACAATACGACCTCGTTCAAACTCAGTGAGCTGTTGATAATGACTTCTTCGTCTTCTCAGAGGCCTCCTTGACTAACATTAACCCACTACGTCAAATCTCAACTGTAAATAACGATCACGAACCTTACAGCGCTTATTTAAAGTAAACCTCATTTGCATGTTCCTAGTGTCGCTACTAGCGCCACACTTACACGCGTAGCTCGAAATTTGAATCGACGCCATCCTTCAGATGTATAAACACGCCTACCAAATTTCGTTTATCTAGCACAGCTCCTTCCAAGTGTTGGGATTTTTTTTCCATCAGTGTAGTTTGAATGATCAGTGGTTGGCATATTCTTATTTTTATTTCTGGAATAGGAATCCATCGGTATCTAGTTTGATTACAACAAAAAATTCATTGGCAAAACTCACACCAAACTTTTTAAATAATGCTGGTTCATCCAAGAAACCAATCGTCTTATTCAAACTACTAAAGTTCTTCAGACACATCTTGCTATGTCTGCGCCACTTGTGGATATTATGCCTTTCTTGGGAAATAAATTAAAAAAAGATTTTTGTAAATTTGTATTAATGTTCTTCAGAAACATCTTGCCATGCTATGTAATGTCTTAGATTCCTGGGCCATTTATGGTTATTATGCCTTTTTTGGTAAATAATTTAAAAAAAGATTTTTGTAAATCCTTTTTTTTTTTTACTCTAAGATTGATTGATTTGAATTGATTGACTTTTCTTTGACATTTCAAATAAAGTCAGTGCTTGTCTTTTGGAATTGTCTTAGAAGAAAAATAATTTTACATTCATCAAATTTAAAATAAAATTAGGATAAGTTGAAAAAAGAATGAAGAAAAATCGATTATAAAAATCCCAACTTCGCATACATGAAATAAGTCAAGACAATTAAAAGTGTGTAAAACCAGTAATTGATTTTTTTTGGAGTTTAGGAACTAAACAATTAAAAAAAACTCTATTTGTATTAAATTTAGAAAAAAAAGGATGAAAGGGAAGAAATAGCACTTAGAAAAAAAAAACTGTCGCCGTGACAAAATTATTGTGCCGGGATATTTAATCCATACATTCCTCTAAGTCAGAAATAATAGTGAAAAAACTGCATTGGATGAAAGAATAAAGGGATAAAAATCAAAGTTGCGCATTTGTTTCCTTACTAAAAAATCTGACATCCTTGAAAGAGTAGAAGATAACCATCTATAAGATCAATCTGATGCTTATTGAAAAAAAAGACAATTCCACGCACAAAGAATTAAGTAGAAATAAAGTCTAGGTAAGAAATTCTTCAAGACATGGAAATAAAAGAAATTTTTCATTTCGAATAAAGGAAATTCGGTTAAATTGAAGTCTAACCACTTTCGTACGAATAATAATAAAAAGAGACATTTCTTTTGAACAAATTCAATTCATTCTTTAGAAAACTTTCTTTCAATTAATAAACGCCCAATCCTAAAGATTTTAATTCCATTAAAAACTATTTCCTCTGTTTCGTAATAATAGATGCAGTTAATGGATTGAATTTCTACATAATAATAGTAGCGAAAGAAAAAAATATATATGGAACACAAGATGTATTGTCAAAAAACTAGATACGATTAAGCGATAAATTTTTATTTTTATTTTGTGTGTTCAGATAGTTTCTGAATTCTTTGATAATTTCATTATTACGTTTTGTATGTATGCCTTAGATTTCTTATTCTTTTCAATAAAAAATGGTTTAATGGTGCTTCAAAATCGAATTTGTGAATTTTCCTTTTTTTCAAATTTCGGCATAATGTAAATTGAGAAGTTCACTGGCGTGAGCTGTTTGAACTCTGAGCAGTTTTTCCATTCCATCCCCCCTAATCTTAGCATTTCAGTTCACAATTTTGTTTTTTCAATGAATCGACATTAGCCTGAGATTCACCTTATTATTTATTAATCTGGTTGGTAGAGCGTCAGTCTCGTAACCGAAAAGTAGCTAGTTCTACCCTCGTCACGGCCAAAAATCGCCATGTTGGCTCATGGCAGTGGGGGCACCTTCAAAAGGTCGTAACTGCAAAGTTCTCCAAGTTTCCATAAAAAATTATACCTCAGAGGGTACTGAATCAGAGATGAGTCGGTCTCTGATTGGGATTTAAATTCTGACTTGCAGATGGATGAATGAGTTAGACCGCCACCTAAAAGGGGTTGTGTCGTGTGTGTTCGAGCAAAAGTCGTCCTTTCACCTTAACGATGCTCGTTAAAAACAAAAGGAGCGCACTTCTGCCTTCATTCGAAAGAGCTAAATCTCATTCGGCATGGTATGACTAAGTGGCATTAGACCGACCGATTTATTCTTGGAAGCAAGTTTCTAAATCATTGGTACCTTCACATTGTTGAGCTAACTGTTTTGTAACTAACAGATTGAATCTTCCTATTTTTCTTTCTTTTCGTTTATCAAGAACTGGACAATCGCAGTTCGATCTCTGCGTGGTAGTTTTTTTTTTTTCATTTTGCTTTTCCAACGGGTTAATATTCAATTGAAATTAAACAGATGAGTTCGATAGGCGGATGAAATTAGGAAAAAAGTGATTAATTGTAATTTTAATTTAAAAATTTAATTATGTGTCAAAATAAATTGCAGATGTCATGGCATTTGATTTTGAATGAAGGCGGCTTCTCGATTACGCTCTACACAAATCCCTTACTTGTCTAATAATTTACGTTTAAACATTCAATTGATATTATTAATATGGGACAAAGAGAATAATAGTTTAATTCCTATCTATTCAAGTTGTAAAGCAGCATTATTGCCGTATTTGATTCTGAAACGATTATTGAATTCAATATACGACTTGCACAATATTGTATTATGTTGGATACTATAATCGTTTGGATGCAATAATAATAGATACAAAGGATTAATTTAAATTGGGAAGATGCAGATTTGTGCAGGACCCTATCATCCACGAAAAAAATGTAATTATCTCCTTCTGCTCGTTTGTCCGCTATAGAAAATGGAAAGATATAAGATTGAGGTGTGGTGCACGGTTTTCGTGTTCCAATTGTAAAAGTGTGTTAGTTTTGGCTCGAAATTATGTTAAATTCATCAATAATTCTCGAGTTTCTTTCTTACCTGATGAAACTTAACACCTGCATATATGTGTATACGAAAGACGAGGGGAGAAAACATTGCCAATGGATTATTTCTATTTACATCAACTCCGAATAAGGGCATATGTCAAAACTGCTGACATAAGAGAAAAATATGTTCCAGAAATATCATTTTTTGATTATTTCAAACCAGTTGGTACCCGCCGAAAGAAATCCTATTAAGTGAAATGAATCAATCATTTGGCAATGTTTTAACGAAATAGGATGAACGGTACGAACAAACAAATATTTATTTTTATGTATTAGACTTGTGAATTCTCTTAGAATTATAAAGCTTGGTGTTCTTTCAGAATGGTCATGAAAGAAACTATTGATTGTCTCTCATGACTCGTTTCATATTCGCTCAGAATTCTTAAATTTAATTTTAGAAAATGTGATTAAAATATTCTTTTTCAAAAATTGATTAAACAGGGAAAACCATATTTATCATAAAATCGTTAATATAGTTGAAACGATAATTTTTGAAAATTTAAGATGGTGCAAAATTATTTGTACTACAATACTTTTGGTGGGTACTACGAAAAACGCTAAAATTTAATTTAAATATAAAACTCCCAGGGTTAGTTTCCTCAAAACTTTGTCGCATCATCTGTAATAAAGCTGTTACCTTTGAGAATGACTTGCATGACATTTGCGTACTATAGCTACGAAACTTGTTTTAACTTGGATTTAGCATTTCTACAGAATCTATTGTCTCCTTGGAGAATTAATTCTTGGTAAATGAATGCGGTTGAGATTTGAATTTTTATTATTTTTTTATTTTGGTTAATTGTACTCTCCTTATCACTATCCCGTAGGTGTAAGCAATAAACTGACCAAGTTTCATCGCCATCGGATGAACAGTTTAGGAATGCATAAGAGGCAGACATTCATTTTTATTCATATAGTCGTGAATAAACTTATTCTTAATATCCTCTTATGAAAATATTTCCTATTTTCTTCAAAATTTTGAGACACGGAAAAATAGTTCCTTCCGTCGCTTCGTTGCATATTTTCTTGAAAGGTTCTTACTTTTCCTTCTAGATGTTGTGAATGAAATCTTTTATCATAAAATTTTCCAAAAATATTCCTTTTAAACAGTTTTTCTAAAAAACTCAGCGAACTGTTCGAAAAATATATTGCTTGAAAATACCCAAAAGAAAATCGATACTGTAAATTTCATTTAATAACGAGGAATTTTTTCAATGTAATATTTTAATATAACAAAACGTATTATTATTTTTGATTTTCCAAATGATCTAAACCCTTTCATCGATTATTTCCTTATGAGAGGCCAGGTGATTTTTTTCTTGCAAATGTTCTGAAAAGAAACTTGCCATCATAAAAATATTTCAGTGACCTAGAAAGTATTTAGAGAAATATATATTTCCTGAAAATACAATAAAGGAACGAAATTGTAGATTTTATTCAATAACGAAGCCCTTTATATGCATTTTCATATAAAAATTCATTATAAATGCATCAAATATACCTATTATATCACATAAATACGTTTTTTATTATATATCATTAAATATATATTTAAAAAATTAAATACGTTTCTTTTTTGTACACCATAATTATCGCAAACTCATTTAATTCTAAAATAAGAATAAAATAAGTCTGCGCATATAATGTCAGTTATTTGACAAATACTATCGTGAATTAACTACTTTTTTTCTTAAGACTTGAAAAAGATTTCCTGATTGAAGTGATAGTTGTTCATTTGATGTGAGCGTGAATTGACTCATTTTAGAAATATTGAAAATGTCATCTAAAATATAAATTGTTTAGGGTGCTGCAATTTATGATACTTCAATGAGCACAAGTTGAAGTGAACTCTTGATTTGGCTTTGCCTTTCGCTATTAGCGGACTCGGCCCACATGAAAAATTATCAGGGTCGTCAATGATTCACACTAATATGCGCGAATTATTCCATATTTCTTCGAAGATTTACCACTA
>JAPMOQ010039701.1:342-11604 GCA_026543055.1 Argiope trifasciata
AGTTAGCGATTTAGTCAGTCATCTGCAACGGCCCGCTGTGACTCGAGTAATTGTTTGTGTAATCCCCGAAACTCCCACGGCCTCAACAAACACCTTTTCAACAATGAAGCTTAGGAAAACTTCTTTAAGAAACAGAATTACAGATGAGCACCTTTCATCAGTTTTAAGAATTTCTTCTTCGCAAATGGAACCGTACTATGATGAAATTTTGATAAAACAGTCTCAATTTCCTTTTTCTCATGCACCATCAACCAGTAATGACACCAGAAAATAAAGTGATAATACTTCACATCAAGAACTACACTAAATTCATTTTATATTTTGTGCTTATAATTTTCTTACCTTTTGCTTTTTTACTATTAAAATAATAAGTGTATGCAACAATATATGTATATGTTTATAGAACACGCAAATTTTTTAACGATTAAGCATTATTCTTTGGCCCGCTACGATCGTCTAGTAATTACAAATGGCCCGTCTTAAAAAAAGTTTCCCCACCACTAAACTATACAGTCATTGGCAAGAATATTTGACGGAAAAATGCACTGATAGTTGACATCTTAATGCATGTTAAATCCGCACCTCAAAAGTTTTTGTTACTTATAGCAATTTAAAAGCCTACTAACAGATCTAGGCTGAATGATTTGATTTTTTTTTCCAGTGGCACCAATTAAGTCAAAGAATACGACTTTACTTCATGCGTCACATTCGCATGCACAATCCTTTTATACAGGGAGGAACATTCATGGGCCTCACAGATAAAACAGAGAAGAAAAACAGCCATGTCCGAACCGGGACTCGAATCCGGGACTCTTAAATCTCGAGGACGACTCGCTACCCTATACCAGGCTGCCGGCACATCAAAACTCATGTGATTATATAGAGAATGGATGTCTAATCGAGTATTTCTTTTTCTTTAGACTCTTATCACTATTCAAGATGACATTATTTTTCCGATATAGCACTAGAGTAGCTTCAAGAGAGGATATTAATAGATCTTATATAAATGAAATATAAGTTCTGTTACATTTGTATATATTTGTCAAGTCAGAATGTGCAACAACTCTTCAGCTATTAACTTAGAGCATACACTTGCAACAAATAGTGATATTCAGATGAGCTGCTTTTTTTATACTCTGGTATATAAAAAATAATTTTTGGCTTGTACTGAACATCTGGAATCGTTCTCAGTCTATCTAGTTCTCTGGAGTTTTTCAAAACCTCTCTTTTCCCTTTTCCTTTGAGGGCCACGTTTGGCCTGGTGATATGGTCTTAGTTTTGGAACCGGAAATATTTGATACTCAGTTAATCAGTAGAATAACTGTCTATAGTATACTGTATATAGCAGGGGTGGCCAAAACGTCGATTGCGGTCGACTGGTCGACCGCGAAGACATTTTAGGAAGTCCGCTCGACCATACCGATAATGACCTCGTATATTAAGAATTTAATTTATGACTTATGACATAGAATTAATGAATGAAATTTTAACTAAACGAAGTGAATAGGATGGTCAATATCTGATATATGAATACTTTGATTATTTTTGTCAGTAAATTTTTATTTTTCAAATATTAAGTTTTTTTTAAAAAATTAGATCATTTACCATTTTTTGGTTACAGAAAATAAATATATAAACATGTAGGTTACGTTAATTTAGCTCTGCCATTGGTAGACCGCCTTCGATTTTTTAAATGTGGAGTAGACCACGGATCCCAAAAGTGTGGCCACCCCTGGTATATAGCATATGTATGTACTGTATATAATATATGTATGTACTATATATAGTATGCAATATATAGTATACTGTATTCAGTATAATGCTGGTTTGGTGCATGTCAAATCCAGCGGAGCCAAACATGAATACTTTGCAGACAACATGAATGCAGTACATTGCCAAACATGAATACAGTATTCCTCAAGAACAACATATCTTGAAAATAGAACCATGTATATATATTCCGCTTAATATTGTAAACCACAGCATAGATAAAGTACAGCATTCATGGATAAGAATTTATCTTGAAAATAGAACCTAGTCTGCTTAATATTTTCGAAAGTAGCTTAGAGAGAACGCAGTATGAACTAGAGCATTGACATAGACATAGCTTCATTAGAACATAGCTTGCGAATATCTTGGAGAATTATTCTATCTATTCCACCTAACAATCCTCCACTATTCAATTCTTTATTTTAAGAGGTCACAGATGGATTACAAGAGGAAGGATAATAGTCATTGTAAAATATCGCATTTAAAATTTCTCGTATAATGTGGCTTGAAAGTTTGAGGAGTGTATATGTATCAGGATTATAAATTAGAAAATTCATTCCAAGGTAACCCTCAAATAGTTGCAAAACACAAAAATGAATCTTGCTAGACAAGATCCTCTGCCAATATACTTATAATAATCTGCTGGATGAACAAGAATAAACTTTATACAATCGTTGTTTTGTAAATAATTACTTATGCTAGAATAAAATATACTTGAATAAAAATTTCTGCTTAATTGTGAAGCAGAGTTAAATCCATCAACCAGGTTTCGCTTACACGAACACCAACACAGCATTGCATTAACCCAACGGAAGCAGCCGGCAGGCACTACATCGAAATCTAACCTGGGGTAATTGAACGTAATGTACCAAATTTACAAAATTCTAACAGGTCTTCCGTGAAAGGCGCACTGTAAACAAGAATTTTCATCTTTGGAACCATTTCAGGGGCACACCCTCCCTTCTGAAAGATGTACCCGAGCGATTACAAGGGAATGGGGGTGGATGGCTTCCCCCTACCGCATTCAAGTGGCGACCGATAATGCCCTTCCAACACACCAAACAGCCCTAATGATAGTTGCTGCCTGGGGAATTCGCCATTTGTCCTGAACACCAAAGAGATGGGCCCCGGGAAGGTAATGTACTGTGGAGAGAGCGAACAAAGTTGGATTATGTGATGGGTTGAGATGAGTTGCCGGCACGCGAGGATCCGGGATGAACATATTCTCGGGTGCCCGAAGAGGAATTTTCTATTATGCCGTTCTTAAATAAATAAGACTTGTAGAATGGAGGTAACTGTATTCTGTATTTTTATCGCAATGACTGTGTTTTAGCACTGGAGGCTTTGTTTGGAAAGGTAAGGAGAATAAATGGTTGTCCTAAGAGATTAATTTGTTTTTTTTAAAGGAAAATAAGAAAAATCATAATTCTGGAAATCTAAAATGTTTTATATTGAGTAACATTGAATTTTATTATAGAGTGATGCTGCTTTATACAACAGACCAAAATCTACAAATAATGCACCGGCTTTTCATAAAGGTTTCTGTTGATGATGTCGTGTCTGTGTTTCCACGGAAAGGGGGTGCAGTAGCTTCTGAGGGTAAAGACCCCGGAGCACCCAGAGGGCATAAGTCTGACTTCTAGCTCAAATGAAGATGACACACACATTCGATTGCACAACCCCTTTTTACAGGGGGGCGTATTCATACATCTCACAGATAGAACATAGAACAACCATGCCCGAACCAGGACTCGAACCCGGGGACGCCCAGATCACGAGGAAGACACGTTACCTCTGTGCCAGGACGCCGGCAAGGTTTCTGTTACTTTCTATGAAATGTTGACAAAACTTATTATACCATGTCTTTTTGTTCATAATTTGTACTAATGGAATACATAAAATATGAAAAATGTAATATTGTTATTATTATTTATTAAATGCCTTCCTATTATAAAAATATTATCTATTAAATTCGTAAGCTTTAGAAATATACAATTTCGTTTCACGTTATACCGGATGATTATAAAAGGATTTAGCAGGTATTGAATAATGTCATATAAAACTCGCTATCTAAATATATAAAACTATATATTTTTTAATAATTCATAAAAAAAGAATAAGTTATGTAATTATTATACTGAGTTTATTTTGCATCTTATCATTATTTATAATAGATGTCATTCTTCTTAGATCGCATAAAACTTTAAAATGACTCTCGGATACAACCAAAATGTTATTAAGTATTAATATTATACATTTAAATCTAAAATGTATGCAGACTTCTATTTCCTATCCTTAGTTCGGTTTCTAAACATAATATCAGATTCAAATATTTAAATTATTAAAAATAATAGCCTAATCTGGATATATAAATGGCCACCTCTACATCCAAACATACTTTTTAATTCATCAAGGCCTGAAGAATTTAATCTATTTTTAAATAGAAGAAGTTAGGATTTAAACATATTTGCGAATTAAAGGCATATAAGCTGTGCATGAGCCATATCAGTTAGGCTCATGCAATAGAAAAAAAAATAAAAACCACTCATTCCTCTTTTCATAGATGGCAGCTGGATGAATTTATGAGTAGCACCTGAAGATATGTAGCAATCAATTTCATTACTTTCTCTATTTACAGTAATTTTTTTTTGTTTAACTCCCAGATAACGACATACACAAATTAAATCATGACGAAACTGTTGCTTCCCCTGAGAATTAGTTTAGTTATATGAAAGTTCCACTTCGAAGCAACATTAGAGTTATTTCTGAATGAATTTCGTAATTTTGAAACGACGAAGGCAATACCTAAGCTTACTTCTTCTCTCCTAGCTTCTGTCTGCATAAAGGGTATGCAACACCAATACATGCAGCATGTCTCAAATCCATTTACATGCAGTTTTCAGGATGAATCGGTCGTGGAATATGATATTTTCCAGTTCGGAAACTTACAACCGATTTTTTATGACTGGACTACTGCGGTTTTATCACCTGAGAAGCCCATTTTTGAAAAAAATATGTATACTAAGTACGTTTTATCATTTAGATGGTATTGTATTAGCTGGTACCCGGGGCGTTGCTTCCGCAGAAGAAATAATTTTGGAAATATCGTTTAAAATTTAAAATATATGTGTTTTTTTTAAATTTAGAATGATACGAAGAATGTCATTTATTTTCGTATCGGAAATAAATACATTCATTGAAATTGAATGTTATATAAAGGAGAAGTATAAATAATATTCTTTTTGCACTTTATTATTCAAGAGCTTTGGAAGGACAATATTTTTTCCCATCTTCAGCAGAAATAAATAAATTTCTTGACTGTCCAACTCGTAACATAAAGCGTATTACTAGTTATCTGAAAAACATTGATTTTTTGGTTTTTAGTGATTGGCCTCGCTCCTAATTGATGGTCATAGAGAATGCAAGTTAAATGTTTCAATGCCGTCGTTTAAAATCAAAAGGAATGTTGGAAGGGAATAATGGAATGTGGGGAATGAGTAATGCGTGCACTTATTACGTAATTTTACTATACCTGTAATCATTTCGTAAGTGCAAGTAATAACTTTTCAAAGTTTCATCACAATCGGAGGAGCGGTACAGCAGCGTATAAGAGACTTACCGACAAGCATTCATTTTTATTTATAAAGATATTATGATTTCGATACTATTAATACAAAAAAGAATAAGAAAAGATGATATTTTTTAAACAAAAATGTTCAAGATGACAAAAAGAAAAGACATAATGTAATTTAATATTATATTGGCAATATTGGTTAATAAGGTACCATATTGAGCAAAGATAGCAATTTCTTTAGTCTGCCAGAAACCTATTACATTTAATAATATATATTACTGTTACAAAAATATAAGAATAACTAATTTTGAACTACATTACCTTAGTAACAATAAATTTACTCATGTGAGTGATTATTCAGATTTAATTTTTTCTTTTTGAATCACGTTTTCAACCATTTAACTTATCCATCAAAGATATTCTACATGAAAAATATCTGTATACATAAATTATCTATAAATATTTGCAAATAAATCTAACCACAATTATTAAATAAACCATGCTTATAGTAACTTAATAATTACTCATGGCAACATTTAGATTTTTGTAATGGTTTTTCTAAAAGATATCTGCTACCAATATAAAACACAGTGAAACATTTTGAAATTAAATCAAAAGTAATACTGGTGTTGAGGTACCTGAATTCTAAATTACTTAATAAAGAAATATAAAACATTGTTGGAAGAAAACAGGATTGAATTAACCTTTTTCATTATTTCTTAATTCCAATAGCAGCGACATCTTTTGACTCCATAAAGTTTTATCTTTAAAATATTATTATTTACTTTGTCAATAAAGTATTTTCTTTTATAAAATCAAAAGGGAGGGCTGTTTAGTAACAAACAAATTAATTTTAAATTAAATACTGTTGATGAGGGTTCAATTTATTTTTAATCTTATTCTTTCGAATTTTTAAATTCACATTGAAATAAGAAGACGACTTAAACTGATCAATATATTAAATGGATACTCAGTGGATTTGGGCCTTGGTGGGTGAAAAATACCACCCAAATATTTTTAAACTCCTAAGAGCTATTGCTTTTTTAAATGTATTTAGTTGTTTTTATTCTTTTTGCTTTAAGCTTTGATAATTAAGTTCTTGCTTTTTACATCATTGTATAAAATTGTTATGACTCATAGATGTAAATTTCAAGTTGCCAAAACAATTCTTTACATCAATTTAACACAGTTTTATCTTGTCACATCTGTGTTTTGCGATCTTTTAAAAAAATCTTTTATACTTTTATCTTTTGATTGGCGCAATATAGCCAAAAATGGCTTTTACGCGAAAAAAACTACATGAAACTCAAACTCAGTGGATTTGGGCTTTGAAGAGTTGATTCTTTGATCTAAGAACTGAGTTCAAACTACCATCCTCGATTCTCCAAAATGAATTCATGAAAATGTATATCATAACAGTCAGAATATTAAGAAGAAAAACCAAAAACCTTTCTTCACCAAGATCTTCAAATTACTGTTTCTTATTCTGTACTTTAAATAAATATTTTCGACATTATTTGAGTAGAAAATATACAGCTCATTAATTAATCCCACGAAGTGATGACAGTCATTACAAAGTTTCGTTTGGAATGCGCGTGTGCATGCATGCATTT
This sequence comes from Argiope trifasciata, assembly GCA_026543055.1. Lineage (NCBI taxonomy): Eukaryota > Metazoa > Arthropoda > Arachnida > Araneae > Araneidae > Argiope > Argiope trifasciata. The sequence goes on from JAPMOQ010039701.1 coordinate 7,300, forward strand.
ATGCATGCGATCTTAACAACCCTCCTTTTAAGTAATAAATAACACTGGCTTTGAGCGATACTCCATGTTACGTAATAAATGTTAAGCATCGCAACCTATTAGAAGCAAAATTTTATAAAAGCTCTAATTTAATAAGCGGCTCATAAAGTTTTCATGGGAAATGGGAAACCTTTCAGGCATTTAAGAGCTTCTTAATGAAGTTTGGGAAACTGAAGAGCCCTCTGAACAATGTCCCAGTAATGCGCGGAGGCAGGAACATAAAATTAAATTACGCGTATTATGGGCTGAATTCATAACGTTTAAGAAAAAGTAATGATGCAAACAATTCTTTTTGGAGAAAGATTCATGACATAGCTTATCTGAAAGATGTGTTAATAGAAAAGAAAAACTGTAAATTCAAGTCAAAAAATCTAATCCAACTGAGTTGAATAAGATATTACACTGTAATGAGGTAGTATTAATGCATCGACTATTTTTACATCGTGATATTCAGATGGCGATATTTTGAAATCCTACTGAATAAAAGTTGAGATAGTAACACAGAAATTCTTGTAACGCAAAGTACATATAATACAGCAAAAGCTCCTTATTCGCGTTTTCACTATTCGCGAATTTAAAAAAAGGCGACCCAATTCCTATATTCGCGGCTAAAAATTTCTTTATTCGTGGATCTAATAAGTACATACATCATAATAAAAGGATTCGAACCCAATATCCTTTGTAAATGCTGTCAAATGGACTAATGAAAAAAGTAAAAGAGATATTATTACAATTTTGCCTAAAGTATGTTGCTAAATGATATCACCGAGGACTGAAAGCGATTTGGAGGACATGTTAAATTCACAGCCCACTGAAGAAGAAGCTTCAATAAGCCCTGGAAACGCGACATTTCATTTGAAAAATCTTAGGAAAGGTTTAAGAATAGCAAATGAGCTTTGCGATTTCTTTATCAACGTCTACGGAACGAAGTCTTATTTTTAAGAGGCAAATTGCTAATGCGACTGCTGCGTATCAGTCTGAATGGAAGGACGTTTTGAAAACTGCCAAGCAAGAGAAAATTACAAAATTCTTCAAACCAATTGCCTAAGCCTTAAGATAATTAATGAAAATGTTTAAAAACTTGAACAATCAAATTGATTTATATATATACTGATGGGAAAAAAAATCCCAACACTAGGAAGGAGCTGTGCTAGGTAACCGAAATTTGGTAGGCGTGTTTATACATCTGAAAGATGACGTCGACTCGAATTTCGAGATTCGCGCGTAAGTGTGGCGCTAGTAGCGACACTAGGAACATGCAAATGAGGTTTGCTTTAAATAAGCGCTGTAAGGTTCGTGATGGTTATTTACAGTTGAGATTTGACGTAGTGGGTTAATGTTAGTCAAGGATGCCTCTGAGAAGACGAAGAAGTCAATATCCACAGCTCCTTGAGTTTGAACGAGGTCGTGTTGTAGGGCTACGAGAAGGTGGGTTTTCTTTCCGCGATATTGCTGAAAGACTTGGCAGGAATGTATCCACTGTGCATGAGTATTGGCGGCAGTGGTCAAGGGAATGTACTGCCTCAAGAAGACCAGGTTCTGGGCGGCCACGTGGTACTACTGAGAGGGAAGACCGTCGTATTCGGCGTATAGCTGTGGCTAATCGTACTGCGTCTGCAACTGAAATTAGCTGCAGTTGGCACCACAGTGACACAACGAACTGTTGCAAATCGGTTACTTCAAGGACAGCTCCGAGCCAGACGCCGGGCCGCAGTGGCCTGGTGGTAAGGTCTCGGCTTCGGAACCGGAGGGTTGCAGGTTCGAGACTCGATTCCACCGAAGAACCGTCGTGTGAGGGGGTCTCTTGCAAGTTAAATCTGTCAGGCCAAATGTCCTCCCGCTGGTGTGGCGTGGTGTGGAGAAGGGGGTGCAGTTCAGGTGTCGTCCTCGTCATCTGATCGTGGTTCAAAATTACGAGGTCCGTCCCAAAATAGCTCTCGTGTTGCTTTCAAACGGGACGTTAATATAACTAAACTAAACTAAACCGAGCCAGACGCCCTGTACAGTGCATTCCACTGACTCCAAACCACTGCCGTTTGTGACGTGAGTGGTGTCAAGCTAGAGTTCATTGGAGGACGGAGTGGAGATCTGTTGTGTTTTCTGATGAAAGTCGGTTCTGCCCTGGTCGTAGTGATAGCCGTTTGTTGGTTAGAAGGAGGCCAGGTGAACGCCTGCTAGTGACCTGTCTGCGGCCTAGACACACAGGGCCTACTCCTGGAGTTATGGTCTTGAGAGCAATTTCGTATGACAGCAGGAGCACTCTCGTGGTTATCCCACGCACCCTGACTGCAAATTTGTACGTCAGTCTAGTGATACAACCTGTTGTGCTGCTATTCATGAACAGCGTTCAAGGGGGTGTTTTCCAACAGGATAACGCTCACCCTCATACCGCTGTTTTAACCTAACATGCTCTACAGAGTGTCGAAATGTTGCCTTGGCCTGCTAGATCACCAGATCTTTCTCCAATCGAGCACGTATGGGACATCATTGGACCACAACTCCAGCCTCATCCACAACCAGCATTAACCGTCCCTGCATTGACCACCCAAGTGCAACAGGCAGGGAACTCCATCCTACAAACTGATATCCGACACCTGTATGATACAATGCATGCACGTTTGCATGCTTGCATTCAAAAGTCTGGCGGTTACACCGGTTACTAATGTACCAACATTTCACATTTGAAATGGCTCTACCTGTGATCTTGAAACTTTAATCAATTAAATATGTTATCTAGGCAAATGTATTCCTTAAATTTCATTACTGTACAATAATTTTTTCTTGGTGTTGGGAGTTTTCTCCCTCATTATATATATATATATATATATATATATATATATAATTTTGTTACCTAGGAACGTATCCCCTATAATCCCATATAAATGACCATTCCGTATTCGTGATTTCTGTATTCGCGGCATATTTATGGAACATACACCTCGCGAATAAAGAGCTTTTACTGTATAGCGAAAAGATTGTGGTCATCGTCTTTGAAGACATTAGATAATACGGAGCATATACAGGGTAATCAGCGAATAAGCCCTGATTTCAAAATTAAATCGCTCTACAAAAAAGATCTATCGAATTATGTGGTAAACTGTGCATTTATTAACAAAACTGTAAAATTAGTGTACAAAAATTAGAAAATTTAGTTACAAAAATCGTTCACAGATGGCACTCAGCACTGAAAACTCTTTCTCTGAAAGGAGTCTTAAAAAACCAATAAAGTGATGCGGTCTTTACAATCAAAATACAATTTTTCAAAATGTTCACCGTACGAAACAATGAGGTGGCGTAACCGAACAATGAAATTTGACATCGCGTCTTGCAATATCTCAACAGAAACGGAATCACCAATCAACGATTCAAGCTCAAGTACAGTGGCAGGATTGTTTCTACTGACAGTGTCTTTCAATGCTCCCCACAGAAAGAAGTCACAAGGAGTCAGATCGGGAGTCTTTTTTTCATTTTTGACGTCGCACTGAAAGCGTCTATGGGCTTTGTGATTAGAGCGCCATCTGTTAACGATTGTCGTAACTAAATTTTCTGAACTGTTGTACAGCATTTTTACAGTTTTGCTAATAAACATACAGTTTACCGCATAATTCTATCGATCTTTGTTGTAGAGATATTTAATTTTGAAAGCAGGGCTTATTCGCTGATCACCCTGTACATACAATATGCAGTAAAATCAGTGACCGCTCCCCTCAAACAAAGCATTCTCATAACACAGTATATATATAACAAAATAAAAAGAAAGTGACAACTTTTCCTTAACAGAGCATAATGTATAGCATGATGCACATAAATTTTAAAGTCATTCAGTCAGCTAAGGCCTGTATTCATACATTTGAAAGGCTTACAAAGATTTGTGCTGAGAAGCTCAAAACTTATTCAAAGTTTCTTGAATAAAGTGAATTTTCACTGCAACAATAATACAGACAGATTCTTTCTAAGTCAGACATGATTTGTTTGATTTCAGCTTTTTTTTCAGGCCAGGCACTTTTCGAATTTTAAAAGTATGGAGAACGATTGTCTAGACACTTTTGAATCCTCGCCAACATAGTAGTATTGCAAAAGGATATCATACAGTAAAAAGAGATAGCAAGATATCATCTCTCATGATGGAATATGTTTTTGATTCATATTGATATCTTTTGATTGATTGATATCTTTTTCCGACAGAACTTTTTTACTTTGTCGTGTATGAAGTACACTTGGAGAAAGTATTATTTCAGTAAAAAAAAATTCGAAATCTAATTATAA
>JAPMOQ010039706.1:0-11444 GCA_026543055.1 Argiope trifasciata
AGTAAGGATGTTGATATGAATATCATTTGCAAGGGAAAGAAATCTAATGAATATTCATATATACGCAGCAGGTTAGAGACACGAAAATCACCTGCTGTGCAGCAATAACACAGCTGTTCAAGTATTTTTTTCACATTAGTGTGAGATGCCGACGGTTTTGAAAGAATCAGTCACTTTATTTATTTTCTTCTTCTTCTTTTTTTAAAAAATCCGTAGAGATTCCTGTTTCTTGAAGATATTTATGCCAAAAAGTGAAAAAAAAAAAAAAAAAACTCACTTCTCGAGTCCGTTGGGTGCCAATTATTTTGGGAAGGAAATGGATAAACTTTATTTTATGCAAAAAAAAGTTGTAAAGCGAGTGGAAATTGAGGGCAATGTTATTCCTTGAAAATAATATTTGATTATTCTATTTTTTAAATTATTTATTTTTTATTTCCTTGCTTGCATAGTAAGGAGAATTTATTGTAGTCGTCAAAAGATACAAATTCGAGATTTTAGGATGCCTCCACGTTCCTTGAGTTAGAAAAACACATTTTTTGAAAATGCCCAGCTGTCTGTAGGAGACAGTGATAACCCAAAAATGCAATGAGCTGGAGATTTAAATGTGGTATACAGCCTTTGCACCAAATTGAAGATTTATATCAGAAGATTGTTTGCCAGACTGTTCGAATATAATTTAATTCGATAACTAAAAATCAAAGAAAGTCAGTTTGTTAAAATTCGGTACACAGATTTAACACCTATAGTGCGAACACCTGCCAAATTCAACAATGAGTTGACTGACTGTCAATCTGTACTTTCAAAAACAAGTGAAAACGATAATTTATATTTAAAAGAAACACTGTGATTTATATTTATCTTATCTAAAACATAATTTCGTAATTCAGATTCTATTAACCACATGACACGGATTAGTCGCCAAAACACTCGCCGAGAATGACTCTATAATTCTAGTAAAAATGCTAAATTCAAGCCAAAAAATATTTCGCAATTTTTTGTACGCCAATGCCACACCAGGCATTTACTGGGATAACACTTTTATTAGAGATTATGCAAGAAAGTTTTGGGTAGACTAGGTCCAATGTTTTTTTTTTTCCTCTTCTAAGAGTTTGTTTTATTTTTGTAACAGATAGTTTAGTTTGAAGAAAATTTAGGTATATTTTTTGAAAAGGAAATAAGTCATAGAATATTTTATTTTATGTATAAACATGAATTTCTGCGAACATACGTTTTGGTAGCAAAGTTAATCGAAGCATCGATAACAATATTCGATCACGTGGTGCACATTAAACGTCCAACCACTGGTGTGGAGAGGGGGGGGGTGCTAGCTTAGGTGTCGCTAGCTTAGGTTATCTGACTCGATTCAAAATTACGAGGTCTATCGCAAAACAGCCCTAGTGAGCTATACAGCCGGACGTCAATATAACTAATCTAAACCTCCAATCTTTGAAATTATCCAAACATCAGTATAAAGCTTATTTTTGTTAGTTTCGACAATGTCTCAGCTTTGAAAATTAAAAATTAGCATCATTTTCTAAAACATCTTTTTCGATTTTTATTTTCTCGTATACGTGTAAAACCAAATTTTTCAATAAACTTGGATGGCATTTTGCATGTATAAGTGTATTTAACTCTCAAAAATGAAATTATATACAAGATTTAACAAAAAGACGAATTAATCTTATTGACAAGTGTAATTAAATAAATCTCATACGTTTTTACTTCATTAATGAAAGACCAATAATGAAATTTTTAGGAAATAAAAGAATTCTCCAAAAATTACAAAACATCTTTCAAGGTATTAAATTATGATTGTTTTTGCCCTTTTCTTTATTTGCTTCAAAATGAAATAGTTATTTTTCTTATGATGCCAAAATTATTGTTTGATAAATTTACTCAAATTATATATTTAACCGTAGAAACCAGGGCTTCGAACCGGAACTGAACCGAAAACCGGAAACCGGAAAAAACCGTTATTTTGGTCGGAACGAAAACCGGAACTGAACCGAAAAAAATATCGGTTTATTTCGGTTCGATATATCTTCGATATATAATAAATAAAAAATAGCGTGTAACTCTCAACCGGCTCTCTATTCTTTTGTTTTGCGCTCCAAACTCAGTTGCGCCCCTGACGGCCACCTTTTTCGCCAAGTCCTCATACGGCTCTGTCTTCTGATGTTGAATTACTGATAACGTAAGTACCAGTGTATTGATTTTTAAAATCTATTTGTTCTGTATACTAATAGCACATTTTCTCAGACTATATTTTAAAATTTGTCTATGGTTTGTTCGATAACACTGAATAAAATAATAAAATACACCAAAACCTCTTTTTTTCAATGCTTACTTTTACGCGATTTTGAATTAACATGGTTTAAATTAGAATTATATTTTTAGTACAAATAAGAATATACATAAAATGAAATTATTCATTTGGAACTGAACCGAAAACCATTATTTTTGGCGGAGCGAAAACCGGAACTGAACCGAAAACCGTTATTTTTGGCGGAGCGAAAACCGGAACTGAACCGATATTAATTTTTTAGTTGAACCGGAACGAAAACCGGAACAAAAAAAATTACGGTTCGAAGCCCTGGTAGAAACTGTCAAATTATATGTACTATATATGAATAGAGAGGTAAATAGTTATTTTAGTTAATGTTGTTGACTTTAAGTTTAAAAGATTTAGTTAAATTATTTTATTAAGGAGTGATTTAGTTAACTTTAAGTTTAAAAAAATCCTAATGATAAAATTAAAAATAATGAAAAATATTTAATGTCCCAATTTATATTTAATTAAATTTATTTTAAAATTACGAAAAAATAAATTAATCTGTGAATGAGTAAAAAACTGTATGTTCTAAGAAAGCATAACTATTTTGATAATTTTAAACAATCAAAAACAGTAATAAAAGTTTGTTATTGAAATTATGTGGAAATATTCAATAAAACATTCATTTCTTTTTTTTTAATTTAAATATTTTACTCTTTACACTTTTTTGAAATAAGAAAGCTTTTTTTTCTTATTAGATAATTATTTATTAAAATGGTAAATATTTATCTCAGTTTTAAATCATAAACATAAAAGCAATAAGCAATTCATTTAATATATTTTGCAAATAATTATATTTCACGTTTTCGTCAACGTGTCTAAAATTATGACACAACATTAAAAAAATGCAGTATCAAAATCATATTTCTATGAACAGGATTTATCCATGAAAAAGAAAAGTTAAAAAAAAAATGTATATAGCAGGTTGAAAACACAGGAAATTGCAACTGTTTCTCCCCTGAAAGGGAGTCAAACAATCTGCCAGAAAAATCTGCCAAACGATTTCATCCTTGTTCGAAATGGAAGATATTTTTATTCTGTTTCACTGTAGTTTCGTTTGTGTTTTGTTCGAATTGCATTCGTTGAAGCGCCATTTTCCATCGCTTGACTTGTGACCCGAGAATTAGATACATTTATCATCCAGAACAATTATGATACGAAATGGAACAAGAACATTCTTTCTGCAATAATGTTATTGGAATTGGATCTCAATCGAATGCAGTCATCCGTTTTGAATTTACAGGGTATTAAATGGTAATTTAGAATCAAAAAATTGAATTAATGAAAAATTTATTAAACGTATTGATTTATTACAGAGAAAAAAATCTGATACGAAATGGAAAAAAAAAGTATATTATATGGAATCTACTAGAATGTATTATTTCCCTTTGAATTTCTTGAATACTTACTGATATACCAGACGTTGCTATATTCTATGCTCATGCATAATGTTTGTAATGCGGAAATTACTTTTTGTACAATATAATAGAATACATAAAACCCTTTTCCACGACATTTATATTGAAACAAAAGACAATTAAAAATACTTTTATAGTAATTTATAGACTTGAAGTTGCACGCAAAAAATCTATTGATTTCCTTATTTCAAAATCTTCCGAACTAAATTTCTCAAGAGTTAAGAACAAATGATAATAAAATTGCCTAAATATGAGATTTTTATCTTGGGTATGATAAATATTTTTGCGGAATAATTTCTGAAAGTTTTTTTAGGGAAAAATAAAGTCGGAACATTAATTAATTTCTTATAACTTGAAACAGCTGCTATCGTTAGCTAATCTGTTTCATTTATTAGCAAGGACTACTTTTTTGCTTAAGTTTGAGCAAACGCATTAAATTATCATCTTGGAAACAAAATTTTTATAAAAAGCTATGTATTAAAGTAAAACGGAAATTAATATATATATATATATATTAATAAAGTAGTACAATGTCAACATTAATTTAAATGAAATACTGTCCAAAATGAAATTTATATTATTGAAATGGTAAAATTTTGAATTTTAGAAAAGTATTTAAAAAGCATATGTAATATGAGAATACTTGCTTTTAAATTTATACAAAAAAAAAAAAAAAAACTGGCGGATGTCCATTTCTAATTGATTGAAAGCGCTGACATTTTGAAAGCCTCAATCAATTCTTGTCTTTTTTGAACTTATGTTGATAAGAAATTATTTCATTTTCATATTTCAGAAAAATAAAAAAATAATTAAAATCTTTTATAAGCCATCGAGCTGGACAAATTACCAACAATAAAAGATGAGAAATTAATAAAATGAAAGATTAAAACTGTATATTATCGTTTAACATGAAAGAGATAATTTAAAAAATGAATTGATTTGTAGAAGCTAAATATGTTTCAGAATATTCTTCATGCAAAATATATAGGGATCTCAAAAACTATTACATTTAGATGTATATTTCCAAATGCAAAGTTTTCTTCAGAAAGTAATTAAATATATGCAAAAATTTAGTTTCTGTTCAAGGTATAATAAAAAGTTACAAAAATTACATTTTAACTGAATGTCACACTTTTAAAAGTTGACCGTATAAATATAAGTGTAAAATTTGATAGAAATTGGCTCAGAAAAAGATGTAAAATATATATGCAGACATACTCATAATGAATGTTACTTATATAAACACAGGCAGCCGTGCTGAATTTCTTAGAATGTAGTGCAGGTCGGTCACCGATGACCACTACGGCAATCAAGGTATTAATATTAAACTGCTATCTAGTATTAAAAGATTATTATCCAGTACTAAAAAGCATTTTATTAAACTTATTGATCTATTAAATACAAGCTTGCAAAAATATTAGTGTTTAGTAAAGTATTTTTCGAATTTTATTATTAGGAGAGGACAACAAATTTAGGCGTTTTGATTTTTGACTTGCATTTCTTTGAGTACATTTTAATAAATTACATTATTTTCATCAAAATGGTCCATAATGAAAAAAAAGTCATCAAAATTAATATCAATAGTTATATTTCATACTTCATCTAGTGTATTTTATTCGATACTAATCACCTTTGGCAACTAGTAGCTAAAATTATAGCGCTAATATCTAATAAAATAGCGATATCATGAGGTTATAAAAAATACAAACATATGGTTCATCCTTTTTATAAACTTGGCGATTTTATAATTTCACTTTTTTTGTTTATCTTAGAAACTAAGCTGATATTATTCAATCGCTCTTCCTTAGCGCCCAACAACTGTTGATAATCTTACGATTAGATATTAAATGAAACAATGAAAGCAGTTTGAATTTTATTGTATCAATGTTGTTGCAACTTATGTCACTTTACAAGCTAGCCGACAGTTATCTGTCAGCGATTTAAGCAGAGTGAGAGTCTCTTGTTTTTTCAATTGCGCCAACGAGGGCCAAGAATACGACTTAGCTTTTTTACGCGACGCAATCGCTTGCACAACCCCTTTTTACAAAGAATGCACATTCATACACATCTCAGACAGAACGTCAAATAACTACGTTCGAACTGGGACGCCCAGATCACGGGGAGGATGCGCTATCGCTGTATCAGAACGCCTATTGTAGCAAATAATTTTTTTTTTTAATTTCCTTCATTGCATTCATTTGTAAGCAGTAATAACTTTAAAAATTATTGCTGAAAAACGCCTAAATTCAACTTAATTTTTAATTAATTAAATTTTTAATTCAGATCTTAAAAATATTACTTTAAGGTCCACATTTTCATCCTCTAAGGCAGAGGTGTCCAAACTTTTCGCGGCACGAGCCGGATCGAAATTAGATTCATGTTATACGGGCCACATGTATATACAAATTGAAAATATCATTATGAGTAAAGTAGCATTAAATACTATTAATTAATACTATTTTATTATAACTTGAAAATACAAAATACTAAACAAACAAAGTATAATTATATAATTATTTTATATAAATTGAAATATTTTCATACAACTTCTAATGCGAATGATGAAACTGTTTTTTTTTGTTGAAGAATGTCTTTATAATTGGGATCAAAATTTGTTACACCAATCATAAGCAATGACTGCAAATGATCATCAGATAAATTTGCTCTATATTATGATTTGAGATACTTCATTCGAGAAAAAGTTTGTTCGCACACGTAAGTAGTCCCAAACATTGAAATGAATTTACGAGCAAATTTCTTCAAATTTGGAAACTCTTTTGCATCCAAATATTTATAAAAATCTATTAAGTTTCCTTCCTTGTATTTGTCCTTGATTTGTTCGTTTGCTTGAAGATCAATCATTTCTATTTGAAGCTGGCTTGAAATTTCAGCTACGTTGCAATCAAATGGATTTTGGAACAGCCGAATTTCTTTTGAATTCATGTCCAAAGCAGAAAATCGCTTTTGAAATTTTTCTTTTAAATCGGCGATGATCTTTACTGCAAATGCGATTGGAAATTGTTCTTCAGTTTTTTTTATTAAATTCGTCGCAGCATGGAAAATGCGTAAAATTACATTCAGTCACTTGACTTTCGAATAATTGTAGTTTTGTTCGAAATACTTTAATTTGAGAATATAAATCGTAAATTAAATTGTTTTCCCTTGGAACTTTAAGGTATTTACGTGTGTCACAACATCTGCAAAAAAAGCCAACTTCCAGAGCCATGCAGCATCCGATAAAAGTGATTCAGGATGTTTTTTCTCTACAAGAAATAAATCAATTTCACTTCTAAGCTTAAAAAACTGCAATAGCACTTTCCCACAACTAAGCCATCGAACTTCAGTGTAATACGACAAGTCAACGTACTTGGATTCAATCTGCTTAAGAAAAGATTTAAGTTGCCGATGATTAAGTGCGTGTGATCGAATAAAATTTACTACAGAAACAACTGGCTTCAAAACGCAGCTTATATCGACATGTTTTATACATAATGCTTGATGGTGAATAATGCAGTGCAGAAAAATTGGTACTGATGCTCCTGAAGCTTCACAAGCTTTTGTAATTTGTCCAACCACGCCGATGTTTGTACCAGACATGTTTCTTCCTCCATCAATTGTCACACTTTGGAGTCGATTCCAGTCTAAGCTAAACTTTATCAACGTTTTTTCTACTTCTTCGAATATATCTTTTCCAGTTGTGGTACTATGCATGCTGTTAAGGGAGGCCAATTCATGTGCGACATTAAGTTCGTCATAAACTCCACGAACAAAAATTAAAAGTTGTAAAGTGCCATCAACATCAATTGATTCATCCATAGCAAGAGAATATTAAGTGAGCCGCTGTGTTTTGCTAGTAACCTGGTGGGGAATATTGTTTCCAATATCGTCAATTCGACGAGAAATTGTATTACGGGAAAGGCTGATAATTTTGAAGAGATTCAACTTTTCTGGGCACAATTCACCAAGAGCCTCCATCATACACTCTTTAAAAATTTGTCCATCCATAAAAGGTTTTCCTGCTTTCGCCAACAAATAAGCAATCTTCATACTAACTAAAGTTAATGCTTCATTTTCTGAATTTGCTTTCCTAAATAAATTTTGTTGAGAACCTAAATTACGGTGCATTGCTTCAAATTTTTCAATACGGTGCTTGTCCTTGAATTGTGAGTAGGTTGAAGAATGTTTTGTTTCATGATGTCGACGTATATTATATTCCTTCATTACAGCAACAGTGTCATTGCAAATTAGACATACTGCTTTATTAGCCTGCGTTTTCACAAAGAAATATTTTACTCCCCATTCTTCATTAAAAATGCGACATTCGTATTTCTGTCTTCTTTTTCCTTCCATGTTTGGTGATTCTAAAAATTAGCAAAATGTAAAAATAATTCCTTTTTAATGAAAACGTCATATTATTGTTAAAAAATAAAATAATCATGTATTTTTAAAATTCTACTAAATCAGTTTAGTAAATACCATTAAGAAATTTTTGAACGTTGTTGCATATTTAATTAAAACTTTAATGTTAGTTAATATTCGCGGGAATTCAGGTGATATTTAAGGGAAGTACAACAAATATAAATCTACACTTACCTGTTTACAAATTCGAATATCCCTTATTTAAAAGAACAAAAATGGCTTAACTTGAATTACGAACAACAGTGTATCTTGATCCTTGCTTTTCCGAATATAAGTTACCGAAATATATTTTGTTATTTAGTCTTATAACTTGACAGCGCGATAGACATTTGTGTTTGGTCAAGTACAACAACTCCGTTTTGTTGGCCACGTAGTTTTTCGATATACCTTTATGAAAATGAAAAGGTTTGGGCGAAAACAACATTATGTTTTAAAACCCTCCGCGGACCGGATAAAATCACTTGGCGGGCCGGTTTGGCCCGCGGGCCGTAGTTTGGACATCTCTGCTCTAAACTATACATCGACAAAATTTTATTGCTGTAGGTCACACTGTCAGGCTTGTTGTGCCAACAAAATTGAAGAAACTTATTCAGAATTATTTTTTAAATGTCATCTTAAGATTTTTTTTTACAAAGCTTCAATTTTTTTAAAATGAAATTCATTTTAGGCAGATAATTTTAAGATTCTACAAAATCAGTCATTTCATAATTTCTACTGAGATTTAATACAAAAAATACGTGTGCTAAATATAAGAATTAATGTATATAATGCTGACTGCCATGTTTGAATTAACATTTTAATTAAGATAATAGACTATTTAATTAAAAATAATTATAAAGGAGACTGTCTAAATGACTAAGTTAACAACTGGTCATTTTCAGTGAAATCAGTTTTTGAAGTAAATTATTTTATTGATACAGTCGCACATTCATGTTTATCATTAATGTAGATAATTTTGTAAGATTACACAAATCCCAAATAGAAATTAACTTATCATGTAATCCTCTCGACAAAAGCAATTGCGCCAACCAATCGCCAACCTCCTCGCCAATCAAAAGCACGGAGGCAGTACGTGGTTGGCGGCACGACTGTAAGCAGATGAAACCTACCGACTGCGAGATTTAATTATGTTAAGCTTGTGAATATAAATATTGACTAAATGTATGTAATTGTGAGTGTATTGTTTGATGTAAGTGTATGTTAAATTCGTTTTAAACTGTTAGAGCCCATTTTTATTGCATTACTCTTAAGGCCTTATCACACGGCAAAATATCTCGGGCACTTTCCGTCAGCAAATGACAAAGAAAGTGACGTCACTTCAAAGTTTCACATGATTGGTTAAATTTCGTTTGCTGACAATATTTTCGACGGCATTTTTGAACTGGTTCGAAAGAGTTGTCGATTATGAAACTTGCTTGACCGGTTTTTGAGGGTAGAAACGGAAAAGTGCTGACGAAATTTCACCGAGTAATAAGGCCTTTAACCTTGATTTTTAATACCGACACGTTTCATACAATTTGTTATATAGATGTAAAAAGAATGCAAAATATTTTTTAGTGCTTGTTACAGATAGATTAATGATGAAATATGCAGTTTACTATTAAACTGTGTTTGAACTCTATTTATAGCAAAATGGCTCATTTCGTCATTGTTACAAATGCCTGAGGTTACATCTGTTTCAACATAATTTCGGTCATATCTTTGATATATGAACTAGTTATTCAACGCAAATAAATTCTAATTTTTTTTCCCATTTCGTAATATATTTTTAAGACCTATTTTTAAAGCATCACTCAATTTTTGTCTTTTTTGAACTTATGCTGTCAAGAAAGTACAGTATACTTCAGAAAAATATAAAAAATACTTGAAATCTCTTATAAGCCATCGAACTGGACAAATCACCAACATAAAAGATGAGAAATCAATAAAATAAAAAAACGGAAATGAAAGATTAAAATCGTATATAACGTGAAAGAGATCATTTTAAAATTGAATTTCTTTGTAAAAGCTGAATATTTCTCAAAATGTTCTTTGGGCAAAATATTTAAAATATCTCAAAAACTATAACATTTAGATGTATATTTCCAAATGCAAAGTTTTCTTCAGAAAGTAACTAAATATATGGAAAAATTTAGTTTCTGTATAAAGGTCGTGATAAAAAGTTACAAAAATTATATTTTCTTATGATGCATATAGCGAAAAATTGAAATATATATTTTGCACTAATTTGTCAAGAAGCAAAGTTTCTTACTTTTTATCTGTAAAATTTTCTGAAATGTTAAAAGGCTAATTTATATATTTAAGTACGGTACTGATGGTACCAGGTCATCTCAAAACCCTGAAGGACATGATGTTAAAGATGGATGATTTCATTCAAACTAAAAGGAAATTTTGATATTTTTGCATTTTTTTCTACGAATAATTCCCTTAGAATCAATAATTAAAAATCAAATTTGAAATCAAATTAAAGTTTTAAAATTTTTGTGGCGCTACAAAGTATTTTTTCTACACAAAGTCGTTTCTTCTTTAAATTCTTTTTATTACAAAATCGTTCAATAGATTATTTAGAAGTGCAGATGGGGAGAGAGACAGCTATTTACTGAACCGAAAGGAATGTTAATTGACTGTAAGGTTGGACAATACTTATTCAGCAGTCGTCCACAACCAATCCCGTCGATACTGCTACGTTCAGTGGTGGAGGGGTGGTCGGCTGTATGCAAGAAGAAGAAGAAGGCTCGTTTATATTTTAGATCATTTTACCAGACATCTGACCAATGTTAAGAAATTACAATATTATACTTGCAAATTTGGGGAATAAAATACACATTATGAAAGATTATTGAAATGGCAGAATCAGAAAATATCAATTCAGTCCCGACATCTAATAACATTGAATTCTTTTAACAATATTTGTGTGTATGAGATCCAATTCTTCATCTATATAAATAAAAATGAATGTTTGTCTGTATGTCTCTTATGGCTTCCTAAACCGTTCATCCAATTACGATGAATTGGTCGGCTTATTGTTTACACTGTAACGTCTCGATCTGGTCCTGATCAAATAAAGGGTAGCGTTTAAATCAAAGTACTTTATTTACAGCTTTAATTTACAGAAAAAAATACTATTTATCATCTAGGTTAAATGAAAAGTTCGTGTGGAACACCACAAGAATAGGTCCTCGAAATATTTCGGAGAAACTCAAGAGAACAGCTAACCGGCCGTCAAAGTTTCACCCTGGTATCTTGGCTAGCTTCAGGAATCCACCGAATTCCTC
>JAPMOQ010039708.1:0-19036 GCA_026543055.1 Argiope trifasciata
ATATATATATATATATATAAGGAGTAATTTCGAATTCATCTCTCTAACCATGCAAGGAAATTCCTATCCCCAGTTACTGGTCAAATATAATTGAGCTCAAATGTATTTACCCAACTCTAGGAGCTCCATTTTACTCTATTAGCCAGACAGATTAGTTACAAAGTTGAGCTGCAAAACTCTAAGTGATCGTACTCAAAGATTGGAAGGCTCATGGATAAGCACAATATCAAAAAAATAAAAAAATCATATACAGAGATCACACAGATTTTAAAAAAAAATCGGACTCTGCATTTCCAAATTTTAGACACTCGTATTTTCTCTTTCTTATTCAGTAAAAAAAAGTAGTAAAGTTGAGTCTGTATCAGAAAATGACAGCTCAAAAACACCGCGGTTCATCTAGTGTGATGGAATTTGGTTAGGAGTCTCTGATTCTATATTAAAAACATCTGATAAGTTTTGGCGAAATCTGCCAAGATGTTGATTCTCTCTCTCTCTCTGTCTAAAGGCATGTAAGTGAGTTTGGCAAGTACAGAGCAAAATTTGAATATGATGTACTATCTCTACAAATAATTGTAGTTACGTGCCCCCTTTAAGATTCAAAGAATTTAGAAACAAACTTATACTCATTTTTCTGACCTAATGTTGAACTCTCAAAATGAGTAATGAAGTCGTAAGACGAAACATTTTACTGGTGTAATTTGTATTTTTTTTGTGCCAGACAACCTGGTTATTTGAACGTTGGATTCTCATCATATGGGTTGTGAATTCTAAATTGCTTCTTGACACCCGAAGACTCTCCAAGTATATGGTGGCTGGTACACCTATAAACCTGTCGTAACCACCAAGTCCTCCAATTTGAGATAATACTTCTGAGGATCCTACATCAGTGGTAAATGTTCTCTGATGCAGGTCTAAATTAACCTTTCTACGAGCGCGCGTATGTGACAGGTACACTAGAGATGAATTTCGATTTATATCTTTGGATCTGGTGGCGCTGGAAACGCATGTTCTTGGCTATTTGTTCCCCTCCCTTTGACCTACTTTCAGTTGTTGTCATAAGTTTGTGGCGTTAATAGGTCTCTGCCGATCATATATTTGTATTTTAGAAATACGCGCGACCGTTCATGTTAATTTTTCTTACGTCTGATTTTGCATGATCTTACAAATAAATCTGTGTTGTTTTAGACTGGAGACAGCTGGCAAATGCCCTTACGAGAGAAAATATTGAAAAAAAGCACCCAAATCTCTACAAAGTGAGCTAAAATTAAAGGTGCTAAACAGAAAAGCCCAAGTAGGTATTGTAGAAATGGAAGATGCGACGTCAGGTTGAAAAAACGATGAAACTCTGACAAAAAGAAAAGCGGACTAGAATCAAGAGGTTCAGTTGTGAGATTTGCCAGATTTTTATATGTTTGGAGCACACTAAACACATTTTCTCAAATGGCAACGCTGCAATGAAATAACAATGAAACTATCTTCTTCCTTTTCATATCTAGCTTTCAATTACTTTTTTCTTTTTATACATAAATTCTGTATTATTTTTTGCACTTCTATATTTTATATGCAAATTGTTCTGTCAAAATATCGCAATTGCA
Source organism: Argiope trifasciata (assembly GCA_026543055.1). Classification (NCBI taxonomy): domain Eukaryota; kingdom Metazoa; phylum Arthropoda; class Arachnida; order Araneae; family Araneidae; genus Argiope; species Argiope trifasciata. Next base: position 1,596 of record JAPMOQ010039708.1, read on the forward strand.
TTTATATTATTTTTAAATTAATTCAGTTAACCCGTGTTCATTTTATATTGATACTGCAAACTATGTTTACATAGTTTCTGCTTCCTTTTATGTAAAAAATGTTTAAAGTGATTGTAGTTATTAATCCTAAGATATTTACTACATAATTTTAGTAGTTACGCTTTTTTAAATTTAAATTTTACTATGGCGTATGTGAGAAATAGGCGCGATCTTTCATGTTGGTATGACGGCCGCGTCCGCTGGATGGTTAAGATCTGTGAAGGAAATGTATGAATGAATTCCGCCCTGTATAAGGAGTTATGACGAATGAGTAACTAACGCGTCCTTCTAGCCTTAGATGGTACTATTGAAACAAGCGACGCTAAAACTTGGCTAAAAATTGTCAACTTCTTAAGCGGGATTGTCAACGTCGCCATAAGCAACCACAACCGAATCATTTTCATTCAGATGAGGGAGATATGAATATAGAAAATCTTCTTCGGCTATTTTATTTCGTTAACGAAGCCAAATCTGGCATATGTAAAAAATTAACCGAAAATACGGATAAATATTCACCAAAAATAGGCTATTGAGACTGATCCGCTTGAACTTTGGCGTTACCATATTGGCGTCAAAATGAAATAGGAACTTATTTCAACAATCTAAATGATGAACAAATGTGCCAAGAATGGCAACCTCTGTCACCAAAAATGCGAACTGTGATTCTAATCAAAAACAATAATTTCATGATTTGTTCATTTCTCCATTTAAGAATCATATCACTATAGTATTAAGTGCTTGCATTATTTGAAAAAGTACGATATTTAATTATTTGAATCATCATTGCATGATGAAAAATTCTGGAATGAGTCCATTTTATCCGTGATAGAATTCTGATTATAAAAAGGATTAAGTGAATAGTTTATTAAAACCTAATCAATCTTAGCAATAAATATTCTTCACAATTCATAAATGCCATGAAAAATATCAACTTACGGATCCGAGGGCATTTTATTAAAGAGTTGTAGCTTCCTTACCAATAAAAGTTTCATGAACAAAAATAAATCAAAATATTTCTTGAGAAATTCCTTCTCCTTCCAAAGCAGTTGATAACAGAAGTAGGAATAAAAATAAACAATGATTCCACCTTATTTGTTCCAATAATTACAATGAATCAAACTATAACAATGTTTGAATTGTAAATGGGAAGCAATATAGTTCTAGTAAAGAATTCATCTTTTGCTGTTATATGGCTTAGCTATTGTTGCATTATTGTTGTTCTTTCAGAATACTATATAATTACATTAAGAAAATAATAAAAATACTATATAATTACATTCATTTTCCCAAATAACGTTTGAGTGAATCATTAAAATTAAAATAATAATTCATAAATTATCATCAAGCTTTTTGAAATGAAAATTTGAAATGCTCCATGAGTTTCAAACTAAGGGTTTTATCTGTAATAAATAGGACTGAATATACCACAGAGCTCACACATTCCGATGTCATAAACTTAAAAATTGTAAAAATGAGTCATACCTTAAAAACTTAATGAAAGACAAAATTATATAAATTCACATCACATTATCAAAATATTTGTGTTATAAAAAGGCACAAACCTTCTAAAAAATACCATTTTGAAAAAATACCTGAACAATTTTTCATTGCTTTTCATAAAACTTTTTTTAAAATATTAAGGATATCTTCAATGATTTGGTAAAAAAAATATTTAAAAAATTCATTTCACCAAAATGCATAATTTATTTGAAAAAAATGCGAACGCATTTTTTCGGATATAAAAATGAAAGCGTTGACTTGCGATAGAAAATAGCTAAAAATCCAGTAGTTAATGTTAATCAGACAATAAATAGATTCAATACATTTGTTATTTTATTCAATGAATATAAATGAAACTATACCTTCAAATTACGGTAAAAAAATAAAATGTTTTTTAGTGATTTACTAAATCTCTATAAATAAAAATGAATGTTTGTCTGTATGTCTCTTATGCGATGCTGTGCCGCTCATCCGATTGCGATGAAATTTCGAACACTTATTTCTTGCATTTACCGGATGACAGTAATAGACACAATAAAATGATGTAACATTTTTAAAAAATTCGATCTATTTGCCGTACCTATTAACTAAGAATTATTGTCGAATTAACTCTGCAAGGAGAGACAACAGATTCAGTAAAGGTGCTAAATTCAAGATAGACGTTACTATTTCATAGCTATTGTACGCAAATGCTATGTAACGTTCTCTGAGGTAACTGCCTTATTAGAGAGTGTGCGAGAAAGCTTTGGGGGAAACCCTCCTACTAGATTGAAATTTTAATTAAAAAAAGTTTAGCGTTTTTTGCAGCATTTCCAGCAAATATTACTATACAAAACTTTTTGCATTATTTTAAATTTAAAAAAAAATGTTAATTCTACTATGTCAATAAATTTATTTCATAAAGATATTTTCTGTGTTTATTTAATTTGAAAAGAAAATATTTTAATCACATTTTCTAACATTAATCTTGAGAATTCCGAACGAGTATTAAACAAATAAAGAAATATACAAAAAATTAATTCTTCACATACAATTTTCAAAGAACACCAACCATTACTATTCTAAAAGAATACATAAATCGGATATATAAAAATGAAATGTGGTTTGTGCGTACTTTAAGCGCTTCTGTACTTTTCAACTGATTTCTATGCAAGTTGGTCAACTCATTGCTTGCATCTGCGTGAAGGTTTTAGGCAGAGTACCGTTACCATACCTGTTATACAAAAACAAATTTTTGTTTGTTCGTGTCCTATTCGCTGCTGTACTGTTCAACCCATTTCTATGTAACTTGGTAAAACCTATTGCTTGCATTTCCGTGAAAGATATATTTTAAAAATTGATAGTTGACTGAAGTTAAACAGCCCATCCCATCAGAATTAATAGCACTTATATCAAACCACATAAAATTATTATGATGGATTTTAGTCAATGTGAGGGAAATGAAATCAAAAATACTTTATGAGAGCACTGGTGTGTTTCTTCTCATTAACGAATAGTCGTCTACACAGGGTGTCGTTATTCAGCTACACAGGGTGTTGTTATTCATTATTACATATAATGGAAGGTTCCAGTGCAAACAGTAATTTTGCTTTTTAAGAAGTGAATCTGCAAATGATATTTCGATTATACAAATGTGTATCGTGTTGATTGCTTCTACACAAGGCATGTTCCCAAACGTTCGTCGCTTAATAGATCCAACAACGCAACATTTGGAAATGAGGTAAATCGCGCTTCACAAACAAACGAGGAATGACAAGAGAGCAACTAAGTAAATCGTTTACAACTTGCATTTGCCTTGCATTCTTGATGACCGTCAACAATGTGTATGCTCAATCAATTCAAAAGTGCGGACTGAACCTACAAAAAGGCATGTTTTTCACATAATCAGTTGTATGCCAAATGATAGGAGTCGGAAAGTCAATAAATTAATTTGTTTCATCTGAAGACGGAAAAACAAAAACAAAAAAATATTGCCAACCCTCAAGCTCTTGAATAATGTAATAAAAAAGTATAGAATAAAAATTATTCACTATTCTCTTTCATATATCATTCAACTTCAATGAATGTATTCATTTCCGATATGAAAATAAATTTCATATTTTCTGTTATTCCTCACTAAACAAAACAGTTATTTTAAATTTCAAACGATATTTCCAAAATTATATCTTCTGCGACAGAAACGTGCCCAGTATCAGCTAGTTGCTTATAAATGAACAACATTTTGCATATTTACTTTGAATACATAATACAACAAAAAAAAAATTTGTTACTCTCAAAATGCGCAAAGATTGCAGTTAATAAAGTCAAAGTATATTTGGAAGCTAGATTGGAGATGGTTAGGGGATATTTATAGGCAAGAGCTAAAAGAAATTTTGGATTCAACGATTCAAAGTTTTCTTCCAGGGTGCAATTTTGTGGGTTGCATGCCGTCTGAGTTTCAATCTATAGGAAGTCAGGCTTTCATGGTAACACACAATTGTTTTGGATTTCCTATCCTTAAATCCGTCGGGTTCGTTCACCTGTACAGTGGTTGTGTACGATGTGAGAAGAGATGAACACACAGTGATCAGTCCCTTAGCAGAAGACACAACACAGGCGTTTATTTACAACCGAGACGAACACACAGCAGCACACAATAACAACAGTAGCCCCCAAGTAGTAACAATATCCGCAGCACTGGTTACAGTACTCGACGCTGCTTCCTCAATAGACTACAAGGCACACAGCTCAGTTCAGCACTTGCTTGGCTTCGCCGCTTCTTGTTTTCCCCTCTGGAGGACTCGCTATCTGCTGTCGATTCCGACTACTCTGCTCTCAGCTTGAAATTCGTGAACTAAATTTCGTGAACGACAATTAAGTTCATTAATTCCTCTATGAAATGGGGCCTTGGTGTCCTGGTCTCGGCTTCGGTATCGGAGGGTTTTCTCCCGGTGGTGTGGTGTGGAGAGTGGAGTGCCTGTTCAAGTGTCATCCTCATCATCTGACCTTTGTTCAAAATCACGAAGTCCATCTCAAAATAGCCCTCGTGTTGCTTTAAAACGGGCAATTAATGAAACTAAACTAAAATACTCAGTTTGAAACTATCGCCCTTATATAGTAACAGGAGGTGTGGCTAAAAATGTCTCGACCCATCAGGGCGTATCTGGTCGCATCTCGGTTCCTAATGGACGAATCGAAAAAATTATCGATGTTTCGGGTACTTTCCCTTTTGTCGCCAAATTCGTCGCTAAGTCTCCAAATGGTCGCCAAGCTCTGGGATCATTTCTAAGAGCATCCGCAGCATCCAATACACACAACACAACACCGCTTCATCCCCTGCAACTATAATCCTCTGATTATTTAAACAGTGTCATGAGCCTGAAGTGGGAGAGACATGGAAAGTCGCTCCTGTTCTATCCATCCCTGAGACTATTTGTTCGTCGTCTGACCCTAATTGAGTGCAGTATGGTAAGGGATTTTAATATTGGATAAAAGAAAGCCGAAAGCAATGAGCTTTTTGTAGTTCAAAGGGGAGATGGATTTGGCTTATTAAGTTAAATATCATGCAGAATCTGAAAAATGTTAATAAAAATATTAAAAAGAAACTGGAAACGAGGACAGAAAAAAAGTGAGAGAAAAAAAAACACATACAAAAATACAAATACAAATAAACGCTATGTACAAACACAAAAATAACAGAAAATAAAAATGTGTATGTTGAGTGCTACTGTTGGGAATAATGTTCCTGGAATCTAAACACATCTTGGTTTGCTTCCAGAGAAATACTGTAAATCATTCTTTCCAGTGAAGGAGCCAATCATGCTGGGAAGCAGCATCGCAATATTCGTATCCCTATCTACCAATAAGTAATTGACACCTATGATAAAAGGGATGAAGAGAATTTATTCATATTCAATAGACGTAGAATCTCCACCTGAGGCAATTACAGTCTTAAGCCTGCGGGGAATGCTTACCACAAGTTTTGGTTCACGGACAAGTGTCATTTCTCTCACTAGGCTTAGTGAAGACATACAAGTTCTTTCACCGATTTTGGAAGGGGCGATGCAACTCCTCCTCCAAGGTTTTCCATAGGATTCAAATCTCAACTCTGGTCAGATCAGTCCGGTCGGTTCACCCCATTGTCATCTGACTCATCCATGATAGAACTCGCAGCATGATAAAAGACGTTGTCAACTTAAAAACAACAATCTGCAAAATTACCACAGTGCAGCAAGTACATCTCCATCTTCTAAAATATATCGTAGGATGAGTCGGTATGGAAATTACCATGAATTACCCGAAATGCCAAAAGATTACATTCAACAGATGTCCAAGTATGCTTGGAAACCAGATTGAAAATGTTTAGCTGATATTTATAGGCAAGTACTATAATAATAAAAAAAGTGGATTCAACGATTTAAGATATCCAACTACGTTAAAACACTATTATCGACCACACTTGCGAATTTTTTTAATTGTTATTTCTTATAAATCAGACTTTTCTCTTTCAAAAGTTTATATTCTCTTGGAGAAGGACCTATAATTCAGAGTTACGTGTTTTTCTGCAAAAATTTGTCTTTCAGTTTTCCCAAAGCTTTAATACTCATAAAACATTTCCACCGTTAACATGATATCGCAAAAACTAATAAAGATATGTACATAAACATTTCAGCGTGTGTTTTAAATGACATGGGAAATGAAATGAACCAAAAGTTTTAGTGTTGGCGAAATACTTTTTCATTTATAGGTGTTTATAGTGAAATCAAGTGGTGAATTTATGGAAAAATGCATATATGTATATTTTTACCAAAAACTTCTTTGCATCTCAATATTTTTCTTAGATTTTGGTTCATTTCATTCATCTTCATATTCTATAACTTATGTGCAAAGAAAAATAGGATTGCTACATTACACTTTTGTGTACAGCGTTAACCGTTTTGGTTCAATTTCATTAGAATTTACTACACATTTTCCTACTTCTATTTTGAAATAATTTTGAGGCATTTATAATATTTTATATTATAATTGGTAATACATCTAAAAAATCATAGTTTTTTTTAATTCAATTTTTCAAAAATTTGTCCTTGAATGTAGTCGGATGCCTTAAAATTTTCCAATGATGTAGGATGGGTGCCATTTAGCATTTTACTCATGGCAAATGTTCACTTCATTGCAACGAATGTAGAAAGAGTTGACGGGAAGGTTTAATTTATGCTACAAAGTTGTTGTCTTTTTCTTCGTTATTTTTTAAGGTACGAAGAATAATGAATTTCAAGTATACGATGTGTGTTTTGCATACAAGCGACCCATCAGAAATTCTGCCTCTGCACTTTGCAAGCGCTGCTCCTTGCATGAGAACACATGAATCACTTGCTCAGCCACAAGCATCATTCGTTTTCGGATTGTGACAGAAGCTGATATCCTTCGGCCACAAGCATCATTCGTTTTCGGATTGTGACAGAAGCTGATATCCTTCGGCAGATCAGTGAAGGGTATGGATAAAATATTACGAGAAAAGGAAGTTTAGTTTAGTTTAGCTACATTAACATCCCGTTTTAAAGCAAGAATAGAGACATTCTGGAATAGACCATGTGATGTTGAGCCATCGTTAGAAGACGAGGACTACACTTGAGAGCAAACCCTTCTACTCTAACTATGAAATGTAAGGAGAAAACATTACGAGGAGAGGAGATATAAAGGAGGAGAAGAAAATATGCAAAAGTACGTAAAGATGACTGCAATAATGTCCAGAATGAGGAAAGAAACAGGTGAAGACCCTGATGCAAAAAGTGGATTTAAAATAACAGAAAACCGATGCTTATTGGTTTCATCTTTATCTAAAAAAATCCTTCTGTCTCTGTTTCAAGTTTTTCCCATTCCAAAAACACCAGATGGTCAAGATCCTTATAGCCTACCTAGAAACTGCCATGTGACCGTTGTTATCGAATCAAGTGGCAGATTTCTAGAATGCTTGAATTCAAAACACAGTTGTGTGATACTATAAATAACTTAATATTCTTGGAACTTTTTATAAAAATTAAATTATGATGCATACTCTCATGTACAAATAAAATTAATTGAAAATAGCAGTTTTATGTTTTTAATTTCAACATTTTTCTTACTTTGTGATACTCAGATGGTTAAAAAATAATAGTAAATAATAAAATGATTTATTTCACATTTCTGTAAATATCTGCATTTTAGGTCCACGAATTTCTTCTCTATAATGGAAGAGGGGAGGGTACGCATGGCGCATGTGCCAGAAAATAATAACTCAAATGCGCAGTCGTGTCGTCCATCAAAAGAATAGGAGTCATCCAATAGTCGTTTAACTCAAATTGCAGACATTATTAAAATGTTTGGATTAAATCTATAGAATGGTAAACTATCTTTTTCTTTTCCTAATGTGTTTAAGGTATCCGACTACGTTGAAAACACTGGTTATCAGCCACATTGAAGAATTTTTTTATTGTTATTTCTTGTAGTTCAGAATTTTCTTTTTACAAAACAGTTCAACATTTTTAGGAAAAGGAATGCCAATCCTATCATCCAGGGTCACAGATTTTTCCAGATAAAATTTGTCTTTCACTTCCATTTTCTCAAAACTAGAATTTTCATAAAAACTCTCCACCATTAACACGATATTTCAAAACCTAATAGATAATTTTTATTCACATAAAAATTTCAGCGAGTGTTTTAAATAACGTGGGCAATAGAATGATCCAAAAGTGTTATTGTTGGTGAAATACTTTTTCATATATAGGTGTTTTTAGATAAATTAATTTGTTAGTATATGGAAAAAATGCATATATACGTATATTTTTACCCATTTTTTCTTTGGATCTCAATATTTTTCTTGGATGTTGGTTCATTTCATTCATCATTGTATTCTATAACTTGTGTACCAAGAAAAATAAGATTGCTCCGCTACAATTTTGTGTATAGTGTTAACCGTTTTGATTAAATTTCATTAAAATTTACTACAAATTTTCTTATTTCTCAAACGAGATGTTTTCAAATTATTTTTTTTTTGTATTTATAGTATTTTATATTATAATTTACAATACATCTAAAAACTATAGTTTTAAATAGTTTTTAAAATATGCAGTTATTCAAAATTTTTCCTTCGAACATAGTCGGATACCTTAAGTGAGTTTGGAAAGTTCGAAAGTGCAATTAACAGCAGAAATTAAACTTGATATACGGATATCCTCCATCAGTGGGGATACGAGACGAATAATGGAATCAAGTAGCAAATAAATAAAATTATTGTTCAAATAAAAGCATACTCATATTTCAGCTGTACAATAACACGAAACTCAAAAGGCGCTATCAGATTAGAAACAACCTCACAAATACCATTTCTAGTTTATTAGAATAATTTATCACAAGCTAAAATTTAAAAAATATATATATGCTTCAGTTCTTTAAAATTATTATTTCGTCAATGACGATAAATAGACAATGAATAAAACTCAAACAAAAGGCACAGTAAAGTCTCAAAAGTTTATAGCCGTATCAAATCGAAGTTTTGGATCGCCATATTGAAAGGAAAAATATATTTCAATTAAATTATGAAAAAAATAGGACAGTTCTAGTAACTTCTACAGCTAAATATGACAATCTTGTTGTCAAAAATGGTTATTTCACAATATTTCTAATCTCCGCTTTGGAAAGATCATCCCAGTATTTAAATATATATATATTTTCTTGAGAAATAAGATATTTAATTATTTGAATCTTTGCTGATTAAGGAATTTTCAGCAAATTGAACTCACTTTATCCAAATATAAAACTCAGTTATAAAAAGGTTTGAGCAAATAAATTTCTAAAATTTATGAAACTTAACAGTAGTGCTTAACGTGGATTATTATTCAAGTGGATTAAGAAAGCAAAATCGACTTACAGTTGCTTTATAAGTCATCTGATTGAGGATCCGCCTGAACTTTATGATCAAGTTGTGGCAATAAAAACGTTTCAATAAACAAAGCTAACCAGCTTTAAAATGTTTCAAGAGAAATGTTTTTGTCTTGTGAAACGGACGAAAAAAGATGTAAGAATAAAGAAAAAACAATCATTTCGCTCCGTTTGTTTGTTGCAATAGTGACAATGACTCAAATTGTTGTGGTGTTTTAATTGTTAAAAGGAAACAATGAGAGTTTCTTCAAAGTATTAATTGCATGTCTGTTAGGAGGTAGAACAATTGTTGCTAAACACTTTCACAGTTGAGAAATAGTATTACTGAATATTGTACAATTACATATAGAATATTTAAAAAAAAAATTTCACGACCATCCACTAAAATTATACTGAATAAACCTTAGATTACGTGTAATCCAAAATGTTTAGCATAAAACTAAAAGAATTTCAAAATTCGTGAATACAAAAAAGTAAAATATATCGAGAATTACATTGAAATACATTCAAGTGATTTTATATTTCAACATTTAGACAGAGAATCATTTAAGTTTATAACAGAGTGTAATTTAAAATAAATATTTATTTATTTTTTAATTTAATATACCTATTATTTACGATTAATCGAGATTGGATTATAATTCACTGCTATAGTTTTAACTAATTTGATTAATTATAAACTAAATTGAATTACATTAAAAAGAGTTATCAATTAATTCAAATTACAATTGCTATAAGCCTGACGGACTTTATTAATGTTTGAACATTAATTACATTAAACACTCCAGCTGTACGTATATTTAATTTTCAGTTTCTCCGTTAAATACACTCATATTGGGAAACAACATCGTACGAGGAATTAGAAACAATGGTTAATAATAAAAATTTCTTTAATTTCTGCTGAATTTATATAGAGAATTCGTCATTAAACGAGTGAGTGTTTAAAGAGGAATGTTGACTCAAGATAAATTGTATCTTTATAAATATATTGTTTTTAATTTTTGTATCTTATAAATTTATTGTATTATTCGCAATTTAAGTGAATCCAATTCAGCAAAATAATTATTTATATGTAAATTAGTTTAGTTAAAAGTAATTAATTTCTATCACGATTAAATTCTTATATATGACGTTGAATTATCAATTTAAATTGAAGGTTTAAATCTCTGATTTTAAGAGACTGACTTCAAGAATTTCAGAATATTCCCATTAAAAGATTTAATAACGGAACTCGAGATCCGTAGAATTTTTTTTATTTGTTTTATTGAAGGTAACATTTCCTATTATATAGCTATCAGTGAATTGATTTTGTTAATTATTATAGAAGTTTCAGAATAGTCCGTATGAAATAAAATTTAAACTCAGATTTTGAATAAATTAACTGTGAAGATTTGTGCATATTTTTAAGAGCACTGATTGATTAAAGAATAAAAAGGGAAATTTATGTAAATGCCCCTGGTAAAATATGAATTCTCTATTATAGGATATTGCACAAAATTATGGGAAAGTTAACAAGGGAGAATTCCATTTCTATATGTGAATCAAAATTCGAAATCTTTGAGAAGAAAAATTATTTTATTTTACCTGATTCTGAAAATCTTTACGAAATCAAAAAACTCTAATCTACGAAATCTTATAGCTTTCAAAAAATAAATCTGAGAATTTAAAAAGTACGACTAACGCAGAGAAACTAAAGTTTCACCTTTGTGTGCGTACATTTTTATTGTCTGTGTGCTTGTGTGCTTTCGAGATAAAAAGGGTACTCACTCTAAGAAATCCTGACAATTAAATCTTAAGGCATACCTTATATACGTAAAAATAAACTATTACGCTGGATACATCAATAAATATGTAAGGTGTGTTGAACACATTGCAAAATAATACAAAAAAATTAGGAAAATAATAACGTTGCCTAGATACTATATATTAATAACAGATCTCTTAAAGTTTTACTCCACAGTTTTATTATTTCTTTGAATTTTTTTCTCATTAAATCATCATTATTCGTTACGTTTAGCATAATGATGATTAAATAAGAAAATTTCAGTTAAGTAATCATTTAAAGAGAGTTTTGAAATTAGAATCTACAGATTTTTATTCATATTTAGGAATGATTCTGTAACAGTGAAAACCTAAAATCAGACAAAACGTGAATTTACTAAGGAAAACGCGTTTTTACTGACAATGCTAGGAATTGCCCTTTTTCTCTAGTTGTTTCAGGTGTTGTCCAGTTTAAAACCATATGAATATACGGAGTGATCAGCAAATAAGCCCTGATTTCAAAATTAACTATATCTACAACAAAGATCGATAGAATGATGCGGTAAACTGTACGTTTATTAGCAAAACTGTAAAAATGCTGTACAAAAGCTAGAAAATGTAGTTACAAAAATTATTAACAAGTGGCGCTCTGCGCTGAAACCTCTTCTTCTGAAAGGAGTCTTAAAAAACAATAAAGTGATGAGGTCTTTGCAATCAAAATACAATTTTTTCAAAATGCTCACCGTTCGAAACAATGAGATGGCGTAATCGAAGAATGAAATTTGACATCACGTCTTGCAATGTCTCAACGGAAATGGAATCACATGCAGCACCCATCAACGATTCAAGCTCACTAGAGTGGCGGGATGGTTTCTATAGACAGTGTCTTTCAATGCTCCCCACAGAAAGAAGTCACAAGGAGTTAGATAGGGAGTCATTTTTCATTTTGACCTCACAATGAAAGCGTTTATGGTAATTGGGATTAGAGCTCCATCTGTTAACGATTTTCATAACTAAACTTTCTAAACTTTTGTACAGCATTTTTACAGTTTTACTAATAAACGTACAGTTTACCGCCTCATTCTATCGATCTTTGTTGTAGATATATTTAATTTTGAAATCAGGGCTTATTCGCTCCCGCGCTGGCTTTGTGCACTTTTTAGCCTCGTAAAGCCAGCGCGGGAGGGAGCGAAGGCAGGCGTCTCTTCGCTCAGCCCATCGCAGTGCGGGAGCAAGCGGAGGCGCGGATAGCTGTGAGCTGTGATATATGTAGTATGGTATATCTGAATGAAATATATCATATTTCATACCACCCCATCAAGATGTCGAAACAGAAGAGACTGGCATATAAAGTTGCTTTCAAGCTGGAAGTAATAAAATATGCTAAGGAGCATGGAAACAGAGCCGCGGAGAGACACTTTGGGCCACCTCCAACTGAGAAAATGATAAGAGAGTGGAGGAAACAGGAGGATCAGCTCCAAAAGTATGATAAAAGCAAGCACACCTTGCGTGGACCAACTGCAAAGTGGCCAGAGTTAGAGGTAGAAGTGAAGGAGTGGATCACACGTCACCGGCAAAATGGACTTTCTGTCTCAACAAAAATGATAATCTATGAGGCCAAACGCATTGCTGTGGAGAAAGGCATTCAGGATTTCACCGGATCACCATCGTGGTGCTATAGATTTATGAAGAGATCTGGCCTTTCTATGAGCACCAAAAAAAGAATTGCACAAAAAATTCCAAAGGAATACGAATTAAAGATTCTGTCCTTTCATAAGTTTGTTATTGACGGGAGGAAGAAGAATAACTTTGAAATGAGCCAGATTGGGAACATGGATGAAGTCCCGCTCACGTTTGATGTGTCATCTAACAGAACCGTAGATAACAAGGGAGCCAAAAGCATAACCGTAAAAACCTAATGGCAAGAGAAAACCCACAACTCGGTTGTGCTGTCCTGCTGTGCAGATGGTACCAAACTGCCGCCAATGTTGATCTTTAAAAGGAAAACATTCCCAAAAGAAACAATTCCACAGGGATTCATCGTGCACGTTCATGATAAAGGGTGGATGGACGAAAATGGCATGAGGCTGTGGATTGACAAAGTGTGGTCCAAACGTCCTGGCGGGCTTCTGAAGAAATCTTCCTTGTTGGTGCTTGACCAGTTCAGAGCGCACATTACAGAAACTACTAAAAAGAACTTTAAGGAAGTTAAGACCAAAATAGCTATGATTCCTGGTGGTCTTACCAGCCAGCTGCAACCTCTGGACGTTTCTATTAACAAACCGTTCAAAGTTCTGATGCGAGAGGAGTAGAACACCTGGATGCCAGCTGGGAACCATGATCTGACTCCTACTGGACGGATGAAGAGGCCCACTATCACACAAGTGTGTGAATGGGTTAAAAGGTCATGGGACTCCGAAAAGAAAGACATTGTTGTAAAATCATTCAAGAAGTGTGGTATTAGTAATGCCTTGGATGGAACAGAAGACGACGTCTTATTTGACACCAGTGAGGAAGAAAGTGATGACAATGACTGCGTGGATCTGTCCTTCCTCATTTCTGATAGCAGCGAAGAAGAGGAATACTTGGGATTAGAATAAAAACATGACAGCCTTATTTTTGTTACTTTCACTGTTTGCTGACCGTTTATGAGAGTAAAGATAGCTCTTAGTATGTTACATGGTTGACATAAAATTTTTCTTAAACTGCTGTTAACTTTATGCAGTTGATATAAAATATTTTACTACAGAATTTGGTTCATAATCTAATTTTTCTAGATTTGCCTCCTTTAAAATTAGGTGCGTCTTATACGGCGAAAAATACGGTATTATTTCCTGTCCCCCGGATTCCTTTTTCATAAATGGAACGAATACCGCCTCTGGATTTTGTACTTGCGACAATTTCCTCTATATTTTCAATCAATAATTTCCTTTCCGGTCCGGTATCTTTCTCTTCAACTGTAAGTGTCGGTGGTGCTGGCGGACCAGGAGCAGGTGGAGCAGGAGCTGGTGGTGTCGAACCTGGAGGATTTGGAGGTACAGGTGGATTCGGTGGAGCGGGCGGTCCTGGAGGACCAGATGGCCCAGGAGAAGCAGGCGGTGGTGCCGGCTGCGCTGGCGGATTGTCCACACCTGGAGGTGCTGGAGGATTGTACGGTCCTGGAGGATTATATGGACCTGGAGGAGCTGGAGTTCCCGGAGCGCCAGGAGCTCCTGGTAGATCAGGAGGTATAGGAGGTGCAGTTGGAGCTGGTGGTGTCGGACCTGGTGGAGTCTCTGTAGGTGCTGGCGGACCAGGTGTATCAGTTACAGAATTATTTACTGTAGGTGAAGCCGGAGGAGCAGGAGCTGGTGGAATCGGTGGACCATCAGGTCTGGGAGGAGCCGGAGCAACTGGTGGATTCGGTGGTCGTGCAGGACCTGGAGGACCCGGTGGACCAGGAGGATTTGGAGGTGCAGCCGGAGGAGCAGGAGCCGGAGGTGTCGGACCTGGAGGAGTCTCTGGAGGCGCTGGCGGTGCTGGCGGATCAGGTGCAACAGTTGTAGAGTCAGTTAGTGTTGGTGGAGCTGGTGGACCAGGAGCTGGTGGTGTCGTTCTTGGAGGAGTTGGACCGGGAGGTATTTACGGACATGAGGAGCTGGAGGATTTTATGGACCGGGTGCAGGTGGAGCCTTCGGACCAGGAGGTGAGAAATATTTTCAAGATCTTTAGAACACAAATATAGGACAGGCCAAGACCATTGTATACTCTCTATTGAGGCGCTCTGAAAATTGGAATCCGCGCCACACCTCCCATTATCATAGGATGATCTATAAAAATTTCATTTTTAAAACGACAATACTTCATTAGCAAATTCCTTTTGAACAGTGTGTTACGTTTCAATTCTTTCGACAAACACTCTTTTAAAGTATAAATCTGCTATCAATACAAAAAGCTTCTATCTCAGATACACTGCCATGTGTACAACAAATACACAGGTCGAAATGGTTAAAAACATTGTCAGAAAATTACCATTAAGAGTTCTCTTGGATGAAGAGTTTCGAATGAAGAATTTCGAATAAAAACATGGGACCGAGTAAGAGCCACTAAACTACACGGCTTTGTTTGCAATTTAAGGCATTAAACTGAACTATGATTTATGTGTACATTCCACCACTGCGACACATTTTTCATCGAAAAGCAGTGATACGATGAAATATCATGGCGATGTTTCCAAATTCTTGCTCTTCTCGCAGAACCTCTTCCATTGCAATATGTTTCGCGTCGGTTATTTTAAATTAATTTTATTCACTCTCGCAAGAAAGAGTCGCTTCCAAACAAGAAACATTGCGTTTCTGCCACCGTTAACACTGAAAAATTGCTTTAGAGTCATTAAATTGATCTCGGGAACCTATTGTTGTTAAAGTCACAGAACGTATAGGCGCATGCGTGTTTTGACATGAAAACGTATGCGCCACTTGTACTTGGTTAACTATTATTTCCTGTCCCCCGGGTTCCTTTTTCATAAATGGAACGAATACCGCCTCTGGATTTTGTACTTGCGACAATTTCCGTTATATTTTCAATCACTAATTTCCTTTCCGATTGAATTGTTATCATAAATGCAATTCAAAATACATGCCTGAGTGTATTTACGGATCTTTCTATTTCAGTAATCGTTTTAAACTCATATCCTTCTTTCGAAAATTTTAATAGGCATCCTAATCCGCAGGAAACGTGCTTCTTTAGCAGGTACAAAGTTTATTGAGAAAAAATTTCAAGTAATTTCATACACCCAGACAAACACAAGTTATGGCAAACCTACAACGAAATATATTTGCAGTTACTCAATCTACTATTACTTTTAAATGCCGTTAAGAATTTCCTTTCCAAAGAAATCCCGGATTAATTTGTCGTGTTTTTTATTTCATAGGAGGAGCTGGTGCACCAGGAGGACCTGGAGGTCCAGGTGGACTAGGTGGCCCAGAAGGTCTTGGAGGAGGAGGAGGCGGAGCAGGAACCGGAGATGGTGTTGGCCCAGGAGCTGGAGGTGTTGGACCGTCTGGAGGTGCAGGTGGAACCGGTCCGGTATCTGTCTCGTCAACTGTAACTGTTGGTGGAGGCCAGTCTTCAGGTGGTGTTTTACCTTCGACCAGATATGTTCCAACGACAAGCGGTTATGAAAGATTACCAAATTTGATTAATGGTATTAAGAGCTCCATGCAAGGAGGTGGATTTATTTATCAGAACTTTGGAAACATTCTGTCGCAATATGCCACAGGTTCTGGAACATGCAGCTATTATGATATCAATCTTTTGATGGATGCCCTTTTGGCCGCGCTTCATACCCTCAACTACCAGGGAGCCTCCTATGTTCCATCATACCCTTCGCCCTCTGAAATGTTATCGTACACGGAAAATGTTCGAAGATACTTCTGAATGTGATGCAGTTTTCAGAATACATTTAATTGGCTTTAAATTTTGCTTCATTACTACAAAAAATAATTGCTTTGTGATTCGATTGCATATGTTTTCAAATAAATAATTATTTTATAGAAGAATAAATTTTTATTTTGAAAGCAACAAGGTAGATTTTTGTTTGCCTCGTTCTCTTATTGTGCTTCTATATCAGGCAAAACTCTTAAATATTTTATTGTTAAAACAGTCTTTGCAGTTTCAAATGTGAAATCATGAAATATTTAATTAGATTTAAGCAATTGTCCTGTTTCAGGATGATCGGATTTATAAATTGAAGCAATTCTCAACTTTAGAAGTCTTTTGCAATTAGCAAACTAAATGCCTCAATTTTATAATATTAACTGCCGAATTTTTCAGTTATTAATTTTATCTCTTAAAGTAATGAAAGAAATATTGTCTTGACAAAATACTTTTAAATATATAATAAAAATCATATTCATTTGCTAGGTTCTACATTTTAATGAACAAATTAACAATATAGGCAAGGACTTATTTGAATAAGATAGCTTTTTATATGCTGCCTCAGCAGATACAATTTTTGAGTATAAAAAATTGAGCCTGCTGAGATACAATTCAATACAACATAATGCAATGAAATATTTCTGAATTTTAGAAAATAAATTAATAATTCTAAAATATACATTTTGAGCATTACAAGATGAAAAACTGAAATTTCAATTATTTTCTTTTCTTGAATCAGAATTATTAATTTTAATCAGTCACATTTAGTTTCTTTTAAAATCGTTTTTAGCTAGCCAGAATGGTAAAAAAAGAAATTTATTGAATTA
>JAPMOQ010039711.1:0-23552 GCA_026543055.1 Argiope trifasciata
TTCTAAATGATGCATGGAATCGTAAAGGCAGAAGGAATACAGAAAAACCTCGTTCCGGGTAGAAACGGATTATCACGATAGATGATTTGAAGACCTCATACAGTGCCGGTTATTACTATACAAGCAGATTTTGAAACAGGAAACAAAATGTAGACCAAATGAATAAATGATGCAAGATCTGCAGAACTTTGCTTTTTGATATGCTAAATAAAGTAAATGCAGAAGGGGTTGTTTATTTTGGAGGATTCTTATGTAAAAAAAGACAATCTTTCAGTGTAGTAGTAGAACATTTTCCTGTTGAGATATCCGAAAATCGCGGAAGGAGTGATTTCGCGATTTTGCTTATCGTCTCTTATATCAACCATAAAGAACAGAGGTTGTATGTATTTGTGCTTAGACCAAAAGTAGTCAAATGCATTTGTTTATCGAACTCCTTTTTCCAATATATAATGAGGTATTTGCATATGTGATTTAGATTTTAAAGGTACATTCAAATAGCGAGTTTTGGCATAAAATTCGACACGGATGATTACCATTGTTTGTCTAAAGCTGAATTCAAAATGGAAAGATTTGTTCAGATATTACATGCGTTGATCTTTTTTTTAATTTGAAATTTGTTCTTCGAATTTAAATTCGAAAATTAAATAACTAAAATTACGACCAATACTAGCTCGATTTCATTATCAAAATTTGTTTTTTTTAATTGTAAAATTTTTGAAATTTTTAATATTAAACGGAACTATATGCAATGAAAAAAATGTAAACAATGGAAAAGAATTTTAAAACTACAATTTTTTGGAATGCTTCATGCGCAAATTAATCAAATATAAACAAAACCATAGAATGTTTTAGAAATTATGTGATTACAAATTAAGTAACATAAAAACGTATAAAAATTTTATATTATTTAATTTTTATCTTTCTATTTTTTCTTTCATTTTTAAATTTATCGCTGAAAAATTTCTAATTTATATTGGTGATCGATGTCATTTTTTTTTTTTTGAACAACTGCTAATTTTAAATGGGGAATATTATATAGTTACATATGCCTAATATTTTGTCCGAAAGTGTAATATACAATATAATTTCCGTGAAATAAAACAAATAGTGGCAGGGAATTTAAGATAATATAATAATAATATAAGGTAATATAAATCATTTTAGTATATTAATAAGAAGGAAAATTGTTATTCACGTATCAAAACAAAATTTTACTAACGAAGATTATTTATACAATAATTTAAAATTAATATTAAGTGGTATCTGTATGATTCATACACTTTTAATTAAAATTATTAATCAAGCGAATTTTCTTCGAATCAAAGAATTTTTAATTTGCTATTAATATAACGTAAATATCATCCCTTTTTTAGTTCATCCATGCTAAAATTAAAAACTGTCAAAAAAAAAAAAAATCGACGTTTAAATCGCTTTTAATAGTTTGAATCTTTATTACCCTGATCCTCAGTAATAATTTTAAATTCATTTCTAGAATTGCAATATAAAGCAACCAATTTACAAAAATAAGTTGATTGCTTTATATAATTTTTCTCACAATATTTTGAAGATGCTAATAGTTGTTATACTGTTTATTTCATATATTTATTATACGATTGTAGCTGCAATTTACAATCATTGTAATTTCATTGTTATAACACTACAATATCAATTATTAATATCTTGAATTTCTTAATGAAATCTTTATTTTTAAAATTAATATTTTTTAAGTTATAAATTTAATTCTTTAAAACTATTCGTTGTATATTTATTAATCATGAATTATTTATTAAAACAATATCATTAAAAATAAATATAGGCTTTCATTTTGATATGTAAATCGTAGTTTTATTCTTCTTGTTCTAACTTTCAGACGATTTTATTTAATTACAATATTTGAGCATATGGAATTGTTATCAACTTTTTTTTAAGTTGGGCAACTTCTATTGAATATGGCAGTTTCTATTTTATTTCGTTGCAATGAAACATTCTCATTACTCACATGCCCATTTAATTAATAACAGTAAAAAATACATTTTTAATTAAAACCATCTTAGATAGATTGAAGTTTTAAGATAATTAAAAAAAAAACCCGATTTACTCTAAGAGTAAATATGTTTAATAATCTCACGTTTCCACAACTAGAAACAACCAATCTTTCAGCCAATGGAAACTTTAGTTGTACACAAAAATAAATAGAAGGCATTCAAATTTTCGAACAACGAATGATACAAGCAAATTAAGCATTAAAACAAAAAACCAAAGTGCGTCTTCAATATTAAATGGCGTATTGTTCTGTGAAACTATCATCATATGCTATTAAATTTACTTTTAATCAAATATCAACACGAGATTGGAAAAAAAAAATCAAGAATAATTCCCATGAATCCTCATAAATACATAGACAAATGCATGCATACATACATAGTAGCCAGAAACCCATAAATAAACAAATAAAATGAATGAATCAAATCCATTGAAGCGGATCTAATAATAGTTCGCCTTGATAATGACAGCGACACAAACCGGCATTATCTTCCAAACGTACCGTTATCTCAACGGCAGTGAAATTGCTTCTACCAGTCATGGAAAAATAAGATTTTCTCACACTGCTCTAGACGAGTTGTCTAACACGCGAGGTCTCGTTCAGCTATCTGGCCAGTCTTACTCGTTTACATATGCTAAACAGAAACTACTTTTATAATAGTAACTGTCTATGAAGGGAATAGGATGATTTCGTAGCATGTGTTTAGGGTTAGATTTCGAAACTAGGAGTCATCTTAAGCTTCTACGACAGCATGTACATAGTCAGATATATATAAATAAACAAATAAAATAGAAAAAAAGAATATCTTTACAAGAACCTAAGAATTTTTTAAAGAAATTCATATTCAATATTAAATTCATGTGTTAGATCTTAATTCCATCTTAACATTTTTCGATGACATATACATAGTCAAAAACTCATGCATCACCAAAGAAAAAAAAAAAACTTTGTCGAAAACTGAGTCTAAGAATTTTCTAAAATAATTGTTATTCATATTAGGAAAAAATTATTTTTATATTCTATGGAGAAAGTAATATAATCGTCGAATAAATCGAATTCGAGATTTTGACGAATCTTCACATTTCACACCTCCCTGAGTCCGAAAAACACATTTCTGGCAATTTTTCAGTCTATCAGTCTGTCTAATACGATAATTCAAAAAGCCTTGAGCCAGCCAGTCAAATTTTGTTCCCGGAATTACCACCAATTTTGTTGAATTCTATCAATGAATTTTAAATGAATTCCATTTACGGGAAGACTAACAATCTAACTATTAGAATATAAATGAATTAAATTACGACAAAATGCAAAACAGTTAGGAAGATAAAATTCGGTGCACAAGTTTTGCATTTTAAACATAGATGTTTATCAAATTTTGAAAGAAATCCATGAAACAGCAGATCGTCTGTACATTTTGTAAGAGGTGGCCTTTCCAGACGATCTGTTAACTCCCTCCATTGTTAAAAGCCACCAGATTGCTGGATGGGCGGTCTTCTTATCGCAGAGTGGTCCTTATCTTTGGTCATTAGTAACAGGAAAGGAATATCAAACTTCTGGATGCCGCGTGATCCCTTTGAGAAGGGACATCATTGACACGTGTTCCAGAGCGGTCAGTAGCTATGACACCTCATTGATGGACATTTCCCCCGTCAGTCTGGCGTCACAATTGAGTGACATTTTTGCTGGGCGATTGACCAATGGAGAACTGTTGTGGATTAATGGAAATTGAAGAGGCGGAGTTTCGACTGAGATAAAGAGCGGGTCTTGTTTTGATGATTAGGAGAAACTTTTTAGACTGCGGACTGCGGGACTATTTACGCTCTACCCAGGAGTAGTCATATCACTGACTTCCGACCCGCCTCTAAAGCACACGGAATAGCCTCGCAAAGACTGAATGACCTGACAGCCGGAACAGGAACAGTGGCAGGAGCTATGTTTTTGTCCTAAGGGCCATCACCGGCCACGGTACAGCCCTTCTCGTAGGAAGTATGCCGCGTCATCAACGGGTGGGCTAGAACCCTAACCTTTTATTGCACCCACCGGGTTGGCGAGATTCAACCACCATTCCGGAAGCATCTCATCCTCATTTCGAGGTGCCCGCGGGGGATTCCCTCCTGGAGTAGCCTTTCTGACGAACAAACACTCTGTTAGCGTGTTGTTATGTTTTTCTTCGAATTGATGGAGAACTCTTTCCAGGAACTTTTTTTCAGAATAAACTTGCAATCTTCAATTGTAGTGTAAATACCAAATATTTAACCTAGATTAGAACAAATTGTTCGAATGCATGCATATGACTGCAAATAAACAAATTGTCTGAAATTCTACTCTTTTATTTGATCTGTCATGATCAAGTCATTACAGTCTGTATTTTTGCATACTTACAATCTCAATGACTCACAAATGCCATGATTTGGGCTAATGAAATTCATTAGATTATCTTGTGACTACAGCTTTAGATTCTTGTCAAATCTTGATATCAATAGACTGGCCAAAGAAGCTCAAAATTTATATTATCGAAATAGATTCAATAAAAATGCTAAATTCCCCTCAAACATGTAAATTTCCCGATTAGTGTTTGCCGATGAATGCCAAGCAAAATTTTCCAAGATTCACAATTTTAAAAGAAAGAAAGAGGACAAAACATTGTTTACAATATATATGTTACCATAAAATGACAAAATTACAGAATACCTGCATTTTCCATAGTCGGCATATGCCAAATAGTGTTATGCATGATAATGATATTGGGCAATACATTTGAACAATCGTCATTAGATTTCAACAAGCACTGATAAATTCCGGCTAGAAATGAAAAGAAACAACCAGAGACAATATAATAGTTATTGCAATAAAAAAGATTGCAAAACTTTAACCGCTGCTGTTTTGGAAGTTTTATATCTGGAATTAATTTCTTTTCGCATTTAAAATATACTGTTTTTTTTTAGATTCAACAATTTATTTATATGTGCTGATACTTAAGATTTCATTTATATGTGTTGATACTTAAGGTTTCATCTATATTATAATATTTTTAATTGTAAAATATAATTTAAAAGGTTGAATTTTCATTTTAATGGAACTAAAACATCGTCATAATGGAACTAAAACATCGTCCTTCAACATTTCTCGTCACTTCATGCAAAATGCCAGAATAATGATACATAGTCACCTGCTTTTTCACCAATGTATTTTGCTAAGTGTCGACAATTGTTCACCGTAAAATATTTTAAATAATAGACACAAGTATTCCAAACAAAAACTTTATACTCAACAATGAAATTATTCAATGCATGAAACATGCTCGATACATGACATAGTTCGAAAATTTGAAAAAATATCAAGCGACAAATTTGGCACAATATCTATATTATTTGGTCACTGGCATATTGATGAATAATCCGACTATATCTTCAGATGCCCTTAAGGTTGACAGCCAACGTTCGAAACTGATAATATAGGTCACAATAATCAGAACGCAATTAACGATACCAAGAATTAATTACATAGTTAACTATCGAGGTCCATTACACCTTTTCTAAATGACACCTCAACCTACACATCAAACTAAACGACATTTTGTTTCTTTTATTTACTTTCTTTCCAAGATGCATTTGTCCTCAAAAGATTTAGTTCAGAATCTAGCGTATTAGAGGAAATAGCCTGGCGCGAAAATCCGTTACTGTTCCATGAGGGAGATACGGTTCGCTTGGCGAGCATCAACCACTTTTGGCGTCAAGGCCACTCGCCTGAATATACACCTTGATTAACAAGCAAGATAGCGTGGCGGTCAGTAAAAAAAAAAAAAGATCTCGAAAGATCCGCCTTTTGTGTGTTTCAATGCTACCTTTTAATTGTCAGCTCTAAACACAGATATAAGAAGTTAAAATAAATATCGCCAAGGAGAGAAAGTGTCCGCTTGATGTAGTTTGCACGACATCGGGCTTGTAGATTTGCTGAAAGACAAAGCAGCTAATTCGTCATTAAGGCAGACTGGAATTTAAGAGGAATGCCATGGAACAATTGGTTACAGCCTTGAATGGAGAAAATAACATTCTTTGGGATTAAGTAATTAGGTTAGAGAAGAGATAATAATGCTTCAGTGGTCAACGAATAAACAATGTAGTAATTTGATGGTGTAAATGAAAATACTTTTCAAATATGGAACAGTGACTTGAAATATCTTCTAGTATAAGTTAGAACAAATGCCAGTCTATGCTATCTTATCAAGAAGTATTATTAATTTTGAAAGTTATGCATATGGATAAGAATTTTAAACATGAGTAAGATTGTTGCTAAATGGATAGATAAATAATGAAAGGAATGTTAAAATTCTTGCACGCGCAGTAATGAATATATAATTACAATTTTTCTTTTGATGAATAATTTTACAAAAAAACATAATCCAATATTAAGTAATTCTTTTAAATAATTTAAAATGAGCCTTTAGTATTTAAAAAAAATAAGATTAAGGACTTAAAAATAAGATTGAAAAATATTATTTTAATATTTTTTATGGATCATAATAAAAAAGCAGGTCAACGTTTCAGTTCCGCACATTATGAATATTTTTAAAATATTTGTTTTATATCTAAATAAAATAATTATTTTATAGTAATAATATCTAAATAAAAAAAATTATTTTATCTTTTTTACTTACTTCAAAAAATGCACATTGCAAATTAATTAAGAAACAGTATTCTATGTTTGTAATGCTGCTTATCACTGGTTGTATAATGTACTATTTATTTGAAAATTAATTATCGTTCGTCGTAGGGAATAGAATTATCAAAGTATAACAAAAAAATTTTTTTTCTGCATGAGGCATTCCAACCTTTGAAAATTCACTATCACTCATAGTAAGGAATGCAATTATCGAAATGTACATTTTTTTTCCCTACATGAAACATTTTAATTTTACTATGAGTATCATATTAACAATATTAAAATATATATATTTCTTCTGAATGTTAAATATAATTAGTGCTTTCTACCAAAATATATAATCCGAAATGGATCTATGTTTTCATTCCCTAATCTGTCTATATATATTTTTTTCTTTTTCAAGTTCATAATCCCTCGACAGAAGATTATCTCGAAGACTTTATCATAGGTTGTGATGCCAATTTTCTCCAACTTTTTTTCATGCTCGAACTTCTTGGAGCAGAGTAAAAAGTGAGAACAGAAGTTCTTAAACTTTAGCTTGAGGATTGCGATACGCTATTAAGCTTCCAAACAACAACAACAATAAAAATGTTACAATAGATGGTAAAAGTAAAGAGAAGTAATGCTATGAAATCAATTTATTGTTTTGTTGCAATAATTGTTAGTCATCCCTTCTCAATAGAAAGCAGATTCAGTTTTAAAAAAATCAAATTTAATAACTTAATTTAAGTGAATGACGTTTAATATCAATGAGACTGGCCAAAAAAAAGGTGATTGAAATAGTAGTAGCAGAAATTTTAATTTTGAAATTGAAGTAGCAGAAATTTTAATGTTAGATATATATGTAAAACATATTTTAGCAATTATTGAGCAAATACAAGAAATTTTGGATAATTGTAAAACATCTATTTATTTTATTTCAATAGGCTTATTTTTCGCGGATACACTAGATAGCGATGTAGGAATAAAAGAGACCAAAATCCTTCCCTACAGTGATTTTGATAGGGATTTCTTTGACATGTAGACTCTGGAAAGAGAATTTTAGGTATTCTTTAAAAGAATGCTGTACACTTTAGAGATTTTCTCTCTTTGCTAAGTATGTGAAAACATGTTGAGATTAGCAGTTTTATAGAGCACTTACAGAATTAATTAAATAAATTAGTATTGGATAAGGAAAAAAAAAGGAACTTTTTAGAAGGAAATTAATATAGGTTAAATTACGATAAAAGTTAAGGAATTAATTAGGATTTAAATTACATTAAGAGATATCATTATACAGACACACACACACACACACACAAGAATTTTAAAATCATTGTTTTAAACAAACACATTTAAAAAAAGAATTGGGCCATTCAAATATAACAGGAGACATAAGATCAGCGTCCTTTACCCAAGACAAAGATATATAGATATACGCATATTTTTAAGGTGAAGTACTGAGTAAATGAGGGCGCCTATTTAAGAACTTACCCCCCCCCCTCCCCACACACGATTCTATTATTGCGGTCTCCACAAAAAAGACGAACAGAAGAATTGCAAATGGATTTCATCAAAATATTAATGCAATTTATTAATATTTGTATTAATATTTTGTATTTGTATGAAGACCTTATTCCACTCATATAGTATATGTATACTAAATTTTACTCATCTAATTCGATCTCTTTTGGAGTTATACTCTAAAAACACTCAAATTGGTTTTTCTTTTCAAAATTAGCGAGGTCTATTAAAACTAGGGTTAGCATGTGAATTTTTTAAATTTTTTAAATCGTGTCCGTTTAAAAAAAGGAGGGGGTGGGTTAGAAAACTGTAAAAAAATTCCACACACACAAAAATAAATTCTGAGACGAACACTTGACAATTAATATCTTTGAGAAAGTAAGCATTCCACGAAAAATTAGCGAAAATAAACAAGCCACAGCTCTTCTTATTTCACGAAAGGTATCAACAAGAGGCATCCTTTGTAAGCACCGAAATTTCAGGGAAAAAACAGCCACAAAGATCCTTTATAAAAGATGCAGTACTTGGAACGAAGCTCTCTTCCAACTTCCCACAGTCCAAAAAAGAAGAAAACCCACATTCCAAATATAGCGAACTCACGTAGGAAAAATATTTTCCCCGGTAGGCGTCCGTGCCTCAAACTGCATGGAGTCAAGACCCAACCTTGAACCACTTCATTCACAAAAATTTTCTACCCTCCCCCGCTCATGAATAAGAATGAAGAACGACCTAAAAACATCGACGGGGTGGGTCCCATTCCGAAACGTTCCTCACCAAAATTACCCCTTTTTTGCCTAAAAGAAAATTGAGGCGTTGTTACAAATTACTAGTTAATCACACGGGATGGTAAATGGTAACGACATCGCTTCCGCATTGGAGGGTATATGATGGATTAGTTGTTGTTTTCCTTGAAAGTGAACTCGTATTATTTGTTAACTTTCCCTGACAGCCAAAGTAATATCGTTTGCCTGATACGGTAGATTAATCAGTACTGGAGGTGCAAATTATCGTTGAATTGAACGCTCTGATTAAATGGCACGCACGCACAATTGCGGATTTAGACGTTTCTCGACCCAAGGCAGAGACCATCTTTAAAATTTTTTAGTCAAAATAAGGTCAATCTGATTTCCCATTTCAGTAAATTTTTAACAACATAATTAACATTTTAACAATGTTTCTTGACTCTAGGCAGAGTCCATCTTAAAAAAATTTTAGTCAAAATAAGGTCACTTTGATTTCACATTTCAGTACATTTTTAACAATCTTTTAATCATTAATACTTTTTGTTTTGGCAACTTTCTGATAAATGCAGTTGTTTTTATTTAGTTATAATGGCTCATTATATCGAGGAATCTACGTTTGGGACAAATATTATTTGCTATTCGTTTTAGTATCCCAGGACTAGCTCTTTTCGACGACTATACTTCATTACGGGATAGTACACAAGAAACTAAGCGGTTGTTGCATCTATTAATTTTGTGAATAATATAACCTTATAGCTAAAAGTAAATAGTTCCATCTTTCATTTTGCCTCTCACCCCTTTTTTGAAGAAATCCTCCTTTCCTGGTGCTTGTACAAAAGCGAGGATGGTTTCCAAAACCGAGAATGAACAGAAACTATTGTTCAATGTTTATAAATATTGTAATAACTAAGTGAATGTAATATGGTTGATTATGCTTATTAAAGCGTAAAAAAATTCGTTACATTCTTTTAAAATTCATAAAATTTTATTATCTGCAGATTTACTTATTTGACATTTAGGCTAATAAATTCTTTTTAATCATTCTGCTTGCTACTCCCTCAACCATATAACCCTAGACAGCGGCCTAGTTTGCTTCGTTAGAAATCCGCCACTATGTATATTAAGATAATAGAGATATGATTCAAATTTATATTCAAACAGGGAATCGAATAACGTGTGCCTAAATGATTGGAAAGGCAAAGTTTAAAATTGTAATGAAAATAGAAATAATTAAATAAATAAATAAAATAGCAACATATCATATAGATAATGACATTCTACCTATATGGTATGCGTATTTCCTAGAAAAACCAATTAATTGCCGCATTAAAAAAATCTTCCCCTCAATCTCAAGTTTATCACAGAATCCCCAACAGATGATACCCCTCATATAGGTGTCAAAATTAAATTAAAATGATGATCGATTGGTTAATGTTCTAAAACTATAATCCAGAAGAACTGATACACAAAACCACAATCTCGAGCCTTTCTCTCTCATTATATATTATATATATATATATATCCCTATGCCAGCATCCTGCCATAGGGGTAGCTTGTCTTCCCCGTTTTCTGAACGTCACGGGTTCGGGCGGCATGATTGTCATTCTGTGTTGTGGTTATGTATCAGTGAGTAGTGTGAATGTGCCCTCCCCCTGTAAAAAGGGGTTGTGCAAGCGAATGTGAAGCATGAAGTAGCTAAATCGTATTCCTGGTCCCAGTTGGCTCTACTGAAAAAAATTTAGGCTTAAATCGTATGCGCCATAAGTAACAACAACAACAAAACTGACACAAAATGATAACTCTGGAGATAAAACCATGAGAAACGCGTTTATATCCGTTTTCGAATCACCATGTTCACATGCACATGGGAAAACAAATGAGTAATGATTGCCCCCCCCGTATTCAGGGAGATTTAAAATTTCAAATATACTTTGCAAATTTTTAAAACAATTTTTTTTGACGATATGAAAGTTCTGTTTGTGCTTCTTACAAGGAAAAGTAAAAAATTTTCATGGTATTTGTAGAAATTTAAGGGAGTTGGAATCTTGGTGCAAGATTTAAATTTCATTGCTCAAAATCTTGTATAGGTTTTAAAAAAAATGCTACCCTCAAAGAAACACTGCAGTTCTATCCAACATTCACGCAACATATATTAGAAAAAAGATAAAACTGAAGTTCATTTTGAAAAGTTTTTACGCAAAATTATATAGAGTACTAATTAAAAAGAACTTATTTTGCATGGAAATATACAGTGAATTTTAATGACTTTTACATTATTAATTCTTTTCTGAAAGAACAATATATCAATCAACAAGAATCCATTATTCTTAACCAAAAAATAATAAATATTGAGGTAAGAAAAGATATAAAACATTCTTCAGTAACTATTTTCAATTTTTACTATCTTAACCACACTAGTTAAGTGTTTTTAACAATATCTCATCAATGAAAATGGGACGGAGTTTAATAATATGTCCTCCGGCAACATTTTAAGAGAGCAGATTTTTCAGTAACTCAGATATTAAATTTCTATCTCGAAGAAAATCATAATTTAAAACAAAAAAAACCTGCACACGCTACATATTTATTAACTTCACAATAGAAGCCAGACTGAAATAATAAAGGCTTTCAGGAAAAACCAAATCACTTTAATGATTATATTCAGAGAACTTTTTCTGAGATAAGAATTGTTCAGAGAAGTAATTTTAGTTGCATTGATTTGGTGTAATCCATTATAAATAGCCAATGGCAATTTTTCAGCAATTTTTTCGACGATGGTTCTTGGAGATGCGGCTCCGAAACAGAAGAAATATGAAAACAATGAATGCCACGAGAAGATCCCATCGAGAAGTTTTAAAATAGAATTCGAAAATGGGTAGCCTCGATTGCGCCTATTCAAATTCACGCAAGTGTTAAATAGGAAACACCCACCTTACTTTGTTATTTGAGTGGGAGAGAGAGAGAGAAAAATGTAACCTTCGTTGAACATGCGAACAAATAATATATTACAAAAGTTTTCTTAAAAATATGATTAAGATAAATCACAGAAATATCACAGAATAAGATGCAGTTATGAAACTGAAAGCAAGCTCTTGAACGCCAGCAGTAGTGTATTACTTACAAGGCAACCTGGGACTACTAGGGTGATAGAGAGTTCCTATTTGTCAAATAAATAATATTGCTAAAAATAAAATATTATATGTTATAAAATATACTGAAAGCAAACTCTTGAATGCCAGCAGTAGTGTATAACTAACAAGACAACTTAGGGCTACTAGGATGACAGAGTTCCTATTTGTCAAATAAATAATATTGCAAAAAATAAAATATTATATATTATAAAATATACTGAAAGTAAGCTCTTGAACGCCCTTAGTAGTGCATTACTAACAAGGTAACCTAGGGCCTCTAGGGTGACAGAGAGTTCCTGTTTGTCAAATAAATAAGAGTGCAAAAAATAAAATATTATACTTTATAAAATATCAGGATAATTTTTTATTGCGTGGTTCCCGTTTAACTTCGTATTACCAACAGTATTTCTATTCATTTCAATGTTTTTCTAAACCCATATTTCACAAGTATTCAATAGTTTATCATTTACTCTAAACATATCGATATTTCCTTCCCATGCTTTTATAAAAATGCTTCTTTTTTTTATCCATATAACAGAGTTAACATGAGATGTTTCTTTAAACAGCAAGATTAGAAAAGTAGACCTTCCTCCTGTATTTTATTGTTACATGTTCTATGATAAACTCTGTATCCAAATAAATGTGCTTATACAGAACACCAGGAGCCCCTCCCTTCTCTCCCCAAAAAACCATATGTTCAACGTTTTCCCAAATTCACAAACGATTGTGCCTTTTCGTGAATTGTTGATGCTTATGACGTATTTTTGCTTTTCATCCGTTTTGCCTTGAATTGTAGAAAGTGAATTTAAATTTAGTGGAGACTTTGCTGAAGTTATCACTGTCGCCAACCTTTCAAATATATTTTACATAGTTTCAAGAATGAATGAATTTGCAGTTGCCGGAGACAGTTTGGTTGGCGAAATGAAATAGTTGGCAAAATTGTATGTATAAAATATCAACTTATTGATGTGAATGCATTTATACAATTTCCCTAATTTATAATATTTGATGTCAGAATATAATAATGTTATATTTTTATATGTTATATTTTGGTAACTAATGCAAGCAACTTTATTTGGCTTAAGAACAATTCAAACGATAGTATTCGTCACTTATTTTATAAAATAGAAGAAAAATGGTGTGGAAGATACTTATCCATGAGGTCTATGATATTTATAGAAAAGACAACGGGAAATTCATTCATGACACAGCAATTGTGGTCTCCCAGAAATTTTCTCATCTCTCTAATAAACTTGTTAAACCAAAGAACGCTTAGCATGGTAGTGGCATACAATAGTAGCAAAATATTAACATTTAGTCTGAATTTAGAAATTTTACCCAATTCGCCATGTCATGTATTTCGGCAATTAATATCTTTTATGCCATTTATAGCAGCGAAAAACGAATATGTGATTTAGACACGTTTTTCTTAACCGATTGAAACAATGATTTGACACAAAACTGAATTTATCACAAAATCCCATTCCAAATTGATATTATTTCAATTTTTGCGTTTTTGAATTATCGCGTTTACATGTGTCTAAAAGCACAGACCTCAACTATTTGTTGTTAGGCTGAAAATTTGAAAGGTGTCTTACTCCACAGATTTTAAATTAGTATACCGAATTTAAACTATCTAGCATTCTTGCTCTTGCAATTATCGAGCTAACTTATATTTGAAAAACCCGACAGACGAACTTCATCGGAATAAATTAAAATTAAATTTGAAAAAAATCTACAAAATTGGTTTAAAAATCGTATACCAAATTTTAACTGTCTAGCTCAAAAAGGTTTTGAGTTATTTTTGTCACAGACTGATAGGCGGACTTATTTCAAAAAACATGTTTTTTCAAATTCAGGGAGGTCTTAAATGTGGAGATTCATCAAAATCTCGATTTCGAATTTTTTAACGATTACTATATCTTCTCTATACTATGCATACGAGAAAGTAAGAACAGTAGATCTTATAATTAACACTTTCATTCAAACCACCGTAAATAAACAGTTTACCACAATCAACTCACATAATAATCACTTAAATAATTGCCACAATCAACTCACGCAGACGGAAGCTCTCACGAGTCTGGAAGCACGCGATTAAACAGTAGCAATGAGAAAGCCCGCCTAGGTGATGCGTCCTTGTAATTTTAGGAGCGTTTATCAGTAGATTGTTCTTTCTGCCCAGTATCTATGTTTTTTAAATAGTTCTTTCAACTTTAATTTCATAAAACTTTTGTAGTTTAATGCAAATTGAATACGTTTCAAAGAAGTTTTTGAAACATTCTATTTACTAATATCATGTTCTTCGCTAAATGCCCCGTGTTGGGTGAAAAAAATACGAGATCAAATGAATAATATATAGAATGGCTATTTAAGAAGGATTACAATAGAAGTGCTTTAATCATTGTTTAATTTCACAACTTTAGACCTTTGCACTCGGATGGGGACTCTCACTAACCATTCAAGATGGTGCATCGAATTACTTTTCCGAGTGTAAAAGGCTATTTTTGAAGTCAGTAATTATTGAACTAGGGATTCCTTGATTTAATTTCATAATAATTAAAATTTTGATTAAATTTTCTTATTTAATATGATTAATGATTAATTTAAATGAAATTGAATTTTTTAAAATCAAACGTATCGACACCACTAACAATGCGCAAATACTTAAATGTAACATATTTTAATCCAATATTTGAAAGTTTATTATTTTCAAACGAAATTTTAAATGGCGTGTCGAAAAAGGTTCCACTGTATTTTGTGATGCAGCTATATTCATAAAAAATACAGGAAAAATTGTAAAGAAGATTAAAATTGTCAGTTTAACTCTTCTAACTTTGTTATTTTATCTTTGAACGAAGAATCAGTTTGACTCTTCTAACTTTGTTATTTTTTAAAAAGTTATTCATAATTGTGTAGCTAACATACAAACAAAAAGAGCTCTTAACGTACCTTCGCCCAATCATTTTTTAAAGTTTATTGTTGTTCACAAGAAGTTAAGATTCAAATATATGCTTGAAGGTAAAAATTATCACATTTTTCCATGCAAATTTTCGAATATTCCTATGTGTAAGCAATAGATGGTTACAGCTGTCGGAATATTTATTGAAAATTAGTTTTACAAATACATTCGCATTTATAAAAAAAAGAAAAGAAACTTTCTGCTATCATATGCAAAAAAATTTAAATAATAAATAGTTAGTTGAAACAAAAATTTTCTCAGAAAGGTATAAAAAAATGTATGGAAAATGCAAATGCAATATACGGTACTGTGCAATATACATTTGCTGTATATGCAAAATGCAATATATGGTACGAGAACAACATATATTTACCATGTATGGAAAATGAAATATATATGATCCATATATACAAAATGCAATATATGGCAAAATGAATGTAGAAATGCAATATATATTTGCCATACATGCAAAATGCAATATATGGCAAAATGAATGTAGAAATGTAATATATATTTGCCATAAATGCAAATTGCAATATATGGCAAAATGAATGTAGAAATGCAATATATATTTTCCATACATGCAAAATGCAATAAATGGAAAATGCATAAAAAATACAGTAAAATAAAAAAAACGTATGTGAAAACTATAAAAAGTGCTAGCTGCCATAGTTATTTGATTATCGAAGTGAATGTCTTAACTTTCTTAAGTTAAGAGAAAACGAATACAGTATCAATTCACTTACTGTTTAGAATGTTTAATTATTTTTTCTTTTATATATTAGAGAAGTATTAACAAATAATTGTATTACTAATCATATTTCATTTTTATTATCAACGAAAACGTATAGAAAAAACATAGCCGTGTTGCTAACAGATGATCAAAAATTGTTCGATTATATATTATGAAGAATTAATATTCATTTTCTATTTTAAGATTCAGTAGGATAAATGATATTTCAACTTTCAACGATAAACGTTTTACAGTCAGATTAAAAAACATAGGCGGTTACAGTTAATCCGATTTTGGAACAACAACAAATGCGGTCAAAAGAACAGATTGTAATACATGCAGATATTATTTAATGACAAAAATGAATGCTCTGATATGTAATGAACAAATCAAGCAATCTGGGTTAATGTCCTCAGGAAAAATGATGAAAGCAAAAACGTCCCCAAATTCTACTTGATTTACGACAATCCATTTGCTTGGTTTTAAATTTCAGAAATGAAATATCTTATGATCGATTTTCCCGCCAGGAAGTTCTACAAAAGAAGTCTTAACTTAATATTACTATCTCACGGAAGCTGCCGGAATTTTTTAATGATTCCACACAGGATGACTTCAGGAAGTCAACAAAAAACAAGCCGAGAATAAGAAGCATTCAAAAAGGAAAAAAAACAAGAGGAAAACATATCACCACAATGTGGCCATTGTTCGAAATAAGATAAATCTCAAATTTCAGTTTCACTTTTCAACGTCCAGAAAGAAATGACCGATACTAGCGGGGGTTTCTCGAATCTAAGAAGGTTAAACGATGCCACAACTGGAAAAAACGGAATACAAAAGTATCCAGGTCACACACGTGAAACAAACTCCGCACACAAAAGGAATCCGGGGCTTCGAAAAGTATACCAAGAGATTAATGGCATCAAAAGGGAATGATCATTTAAACGCAACACGCTGATGATTTTTTGTTTCAAATCCCTCAGCAAAAGAGCGGAATAAGAACGTTTGAAAAGAAACAAACAGCAATCGAAACAAAAACCTCTTTTGCTGACAAAAGACGCGAAAGAATGAAGTCGTTTGAAACAAAGGGCAATACTTCGAAGAATTTAAAATTCCTTTGAGGAAATGGGTTTCATTTCGAACGGCACAAAAGAAAAAAGAAAGTTTTGTTGAGGAGATCAACGGAAATGAAAAATTGTTCGCTTTTCAGAGGCAAGTGGTTTTTGCGAGTCCTGCCAATTAGTTCGTGAAAAGAGCAGTTAGCAAGTTAAAAGTGACAATTGCCTCTACTTAAGAATTCGAAATTGCACTAGTCAGACAATAAACTACCTTCTAATATTGTCTCGAGCACCATTCGAATATTCATTGATTCTGAGAGTTCAGGTTTAGAAATGCTGCCCTGTAGAATTACAGATTACGATTACAGAATTCGATGGCGAATGTATTCTAATATTTTTTTTTAAAAAAAACTTTGCTATTTTGTGGATCATGTAATAACAAACGTGAAAGTGAAATGAAATTTGAAAACGTGTTTAACAAAATGGAACAAAAGGATATGTAAAAACAAAAGAATCCATTAAGTCAAAGAATGAAGTAAGAAAAACTAGAGCACAAAATATATGCGCATATTTTTTCCTGATTCCAAAATTTTCGAAGAATTAATGGCTCTTCGGTTCCTTGTAATTCAAAATGCAAGACAGTTTTTATTTCCAGCTATCTCTTGTATATTCTATTCAGAAATTTATTTCGAAAGTTATCAAATTGTTGAAAACCTTTCATTTTGGTTTTAAAATACATTTTACAATGAAAAAAATAAATAATCGCGTATATATACAAATACCTAACACGATAATTACAAATAAAATAAAAATCAAAGGAAGAAAAGAAAAAAAATATTGCAAATCCTAACTTTAAAGAAATGATGAGCAAGTTCATACTTAACTTATATTTAATATTTCTGAAATATTTTCACAAATTACTAAAAATCATGCTATTTGATTGAATGTGATAAAACGTGAAATAATTCTTTAATTCCCATGCGCAGAATCCATTTTAATATTTTTTTCATCACAATTTATCCCAATCACATAACATTACGATGCATATCATGAAGAAAAAAACAAAATAAGATTATTCAGATGCAGGACATCGAAATTAATTAAATGTTTAGTAAAATGAAAACGATGTTTGCCTATTTACTTATAATTTTTAGAGGAAATTCGAAAATAAAAGCAATGTTTTTTATTATTGAAAATTCGAAATCCTTTCATATTTATATAACAGTATTCATTTCTGAACAAAATTATTGCATTATTTTAAATCTTTTTATTTTCGAAGAGGAGAAAAAAAAAAAAAAACACCCCGCATGATTGGTAAATGGAAAAAAGATTCTTTTAATTTTCCCTTTCTTTTTTTTTTATTTAATTTTTTTCCGTAATGTAACAATTTATTCAATTACCATTAACTTCCTATATAAACATTGAACAAAAAATCTTCCACAATTATATACAAATTTGCAACTCATAAAAATAGAACCTCACCTAAATTTTCAATCATAGTAATTTCGAATAGAAATAGAGTTTCACAGCAAGATGTTGCCATTAATACCAACAAATAACTTGAAAGGAAAAAAAAATGATTTAGATACAAATCCAATTTCGTCTTTTTAATTACTGAGAACGACGGACAAAGTAAGAAAGTTCGAATAGAAATAGACTTTCTTTCGAAGATATTAGATTTATAAAAAAAGAGAAACCATTTGGAAAAGGAAATATAGGAGTATAGTGACTCATATCGACAAATGAAAAAGAAAAGGGGAAGTACGAGAGAGTTTTATGTTCTTTTTCAGCTTTAACGGGTCCATTGCCTCAAATGTAGTTTTAGAATAACGGACAGTTTCCTTGTTTTCTTTACGGTAGTTGTTGTTATAAAGCGAAGTTTTTATTTAGTTCTTTTTTGTTTCGTATTTTGGCAACGACTTCTTTGTTTCAAGCTACGAAAGATAAAACGTGCAAGAATGTATCGTTTGGTTGTTTTGAAGTTTCTCTGGTTGAGAAATATCATAAAATGGCGATGGTAGTTTTAGAAGAGTTTTTAGGAATCTGAGATAGAGGAAATGATTAGAACGTGATTGAAAAAGATAGACTGATGAATCTGTTAAAATAAAGTGTCTCTGAGAATTGCAATGAGAGACATATTTGCTGAAAATTTAAATTGATAAAATAGATTTCCGGAAAACTATAAATTGATGTGAATTTGCTTAAATTTGCTTCTTGGATTTCCGTGAATAATTTCTGAGGTATTATTACAATGATTTTTTTTGGCGAAAAAAGATAGAGCACTTTTTAAAGGAAATACAAATTAACTTTTTATTATTTGAAAATAAATTAGTTTGATATTAAAATATATTTCACCACAAACGAAACTAAATTTGCTAGTAATAATCAACACAAATATTTAAGTCATGCGCATTTTATTAATAAATAGTATAAGAAATTTTCAGAAAACAACAAATTGATTTGCATTTGCTTAAAAAATGAATTTCCGTGCGTAATTTCCTGAGGTATTACAATGAATTTTTGAAGGAAAAAAAGGTAGAGCGTTTTTTTAAAGAAGCACACATGTGACTTCCTTATTACATGAAAATATCTTTACCAAACCAAGTTTGATAATAATAATCAATATAAATATTTATGCCATGTGCATTTTATTAAGCAATAGCATAAGAAATTTCCAAAAACCCTAATTTGATTTGCATGTGCTTAAAACAAGGATTTCCTTGAGTAATTCTCAGAAGTATGAAAAGGATTTTTTTTTGGGGGGAGGCGGGGTGAAATACAAAAGACATTTTTATTTTTATTTTTTTTAAAGAAATAAAAAGTGACTTTTATTACTGCATGAAAAGATCTTTTATCATTACACATAGAAATTTTACAGTAAAAAATGAAAACATATTTATACTATGCTCCTTTTAATAAAAACAAATCTTACAAAAAACAAATAATGAAAAATTTATAAATAAAAATTGAGATGGAATTTAAACACACACATTGACTGATAAGGTCCTTTTATATTATTCAAATTCCAAATATCGTCAGACGGTATAAATACTGG
Organism: Argiope trifasciata; assembly: GCA_026543055.1. Lineage (NCBI taxonomy): Eukaryota > Metazoa > Arthropoda > Arachnida > Araneae > Araneidae > Argiope > Argiope trifasciata. The sequence goes on from JAPMOQ010039711.1 coordinate 19,889, forward strand.
AAAAAAATTCATGTTTACTCGTAATTTGGGGATATTTTCCAATTCAAATAATGAATTATTCAATTATAAAGGTAGAAACAACATTTTTTTATCCGATTTGGACTTCACTGATCGAAACAGAAGATCGAAAGGCAGAATTGATTCTTTTCAGCAGAATGAAGATAAATGCACTGTTTCAACGTTCTCTAGCAACAGTATTGCAATGTTGCAACACATTCTCTTGAATTTTCATTCACATGTAAATTTATTTTTTTTTGCATATAATCATTAAAAAATTATTTAATATTTGCACGTAATATATTAATATTATTGTATATAAAATGCATAATTTTAAAGTAAAAAGAATACTGAACGTTAGTATTTATATCAGTATTATTGTTTTTATTCCCTCAATCTAATACTCAAGATTGCAAAAAAAAAAAAAAAAAATCTCCATTTAAGTATAAAAACATTTTAATTGTTTTCATCCAGCGTGACTTCTCCGTGATCTGGACGTTCCGGGTTCGAGTTCCGGTTAGGGCATGGTTATTATTCTATCTGTGAGTAGAACTGTGACCATTTATATGTTTGTTGAAGTATAAATAAATAGGAGATCAACCATTTGGCGATTTGGTTCGAAATTTGATACATATATATCTAAACTTCAAATGTTAAATCCAAATTTTGCCGGATGGGTTTCTTTTTTTGGAAATGTTTACGTCAATTCATATTCACACTGTCGGAAAGAGCAGACTAGTATTGATTAAATTTTATTCCAAATTTTATAAAAATGTACAAATTTGAAATAAAGAAATTTTTACCCTTATGGCTTTCAGAGTTTTATAAATTATCTGGTTCGAGTCCCAGGGACAGGTTGCTATTTTGTGTTCTATCTGTAAGTTGTGTGAATGTGCCCTCCCCCCTGTAAAAAAGGGTTATGCAAGCATGAAGTAGTCAAGTCGTACTCTTGGCACAAGTTGGCGCTACTGAAAAAACAAGGGACGCTAATTTAGGTCTAAACCACCGGCAGCTTTCTATCAGCGGCCTTGTAAAGTGCCTTTAAGTAACAATAACAACAACTTGTTCTCAAGTTAGACCCGATAAAATTTAAATATCGCTCAAGCCACCTCCAGAAGAAAAAGTGAGCGATTGACCCAAACGAAAAGTGAAGTAGATCCTCACATCCCGGAAGTGGATCCTCCACCAAAATAAAAAAAAAATAAAATAAAAAAGCAAATTTTTCATTGAATGAGAGTCGCAAACAGTCATTAGCTTTGATCGGCCCCATCACCACACCCACTGCCCAGAGCAGCGGCGGAGAAAGTTCAGGTCTCACATATAAGCAACTCTCTTTTCATTTTTATTTATTTATTTTTGAAGCGTGGGCACCTGCGGAAACGCGGGGAAATTTAATACAATAACACCTAAAAGAAACTTCATTTGATGAGCAAAATGGTATTACAAGTGATGAATAAGTGATGGATATTTGATTATATTGAATGTAGTTAATGTTTGAGGGTGTTTTTTTTTTTTTTGGTTAAAATATTAGACCGTCAGATTTTAAAGAACGGATAATTTCGTTTTAATCCACAAATATAAAAATAAATGACGTTTTATATGTTGTGAAATGATAACTTAAAAACCGAAAAAGTTAAAATGTGGTTAATTAATTATTTTGTATGTGTATTTTACATCAAAATAACAGATTTCAATAATATCGTAAAATAATTAGTTAACCATAATTCTTTTTTAAGTACGTAAAAACAATTACTCAAAAATGATGAATGAATGTAATTTGGATAAAGGTTTATCACATGATTTCTAGATTAAATACGTCGATTTAACTATTCAAGCACTAAATAATTTATTCGTTATTTTTCTTTCTTTATTTCTAATACGCGCTCTAACAAACTGATGGCTTTTCAATTTTCCCATATAAGCGATAGGTTAAAAGTCTCTAAACCTCCCACATACCTTTCAAAGATACCCAAGATTCTCTTTCCGGTCTACAAGCATAAAAAAAAATCCCAATCCAATTTTCGTAGTAAAATCAATAGCGAAAAAATTTCTGTCGCTTTGCTCTTGTATGGCATTGTAAACTGACATTATTTTAACATCGGTTCTCTCTGGTACAAATTACGATTCCCGGGGTGAAATAGAGCCTGTCAGCTCAGGTGTCGTCCGCGTCATCGGACCACTGTTCAGAGTTACGACGTCCGTACCAAACTAACCCTAGTGTTGCTTGACAACCGGACAATGATATAACTAAAATAAACTCAAGACCTCTAATAATTCAAAAACAATTTTAGAATAGTGAAAATGAAATCTTCTAGTTAGAGTAAGACATGAAAAATTTGTCGGCAGAAAGTCTAATTGAACATCCATGCTGATGTAAAAATGATCATTCTAAAAACGATTAATGAAAGATAATATATAAAACAAATAATTTCAATAAATGCAAAATGCAGATATGCATCAAACTTTAAAAGGCTTGCTAATTTGACTATTGATGGGAATATAAAATTAATAAAAACAACAGAAGCGAGGTGATGAAATTCAATTACGAAATGTTAATGCAAAGACCTAAAGTTGGTCCTTTAAAGAAGAGGCTAAAAAATTGCATATTAAGTTCTCGTGACAGCACGATACAACACGAAACGTGTGTAAATGCACGATAAAGGCAAGAAAAGGATACATCCACTGATATATCGAGTGTCATTATATGAAGAGAAATTTTTATAGATCAAATGCTACAGCTAAATTTAAAAAAAAAAAAAAATTGTTTCTTCCAAGTAAAGTAAACATTTCAATCAAGCTTAAATACTATCCCGAGAAGATGGTATCATGCGATTTTTTCCCCCTGAAAATTTAATTGAGCTGAAAGCAAACGAGGAAAATAGCTTCGTGTATTCGAATTTCCAAACTTAATTACTCTTTTCTCTAATGGAGATCTTAATGGTCTTATTTACAGATCATTGATCAGTTTCATTGACTGAATAAATCTGAAATCGTAAGTTCGTAAGCAGTAAAAATAATATTACAAACTATGTGATGATGTGATGTTATTTTTACAACTGACTATGTAAATCTTGTAGAATTTTTTTAAAAACCATTTATTTATTGGAAAATTAATGTAATTTTCTTTTCTTTTTAAAGAATTCAAAAGAAAAAGGCACTGTATAATTTATTGTTATAGTCATTATTTTAATTTTAATTTTTTTCATGTAATATAGAATTACATATATACATAGTAAATCAGAATAGTGAGAAATTTATGAAATAATGTGTAGCCCGGTTTATACATAAGTGACGAGAATTTTTTAAAAAATATTCATTATATTTCTAAACTAAGTGTAAGAAAAAATTAATTAAAATTTTCTAATCACCAACTATCAATAAAAAAATTCACAAATTTTAAAAGTACATTTATAATGATGGAGCACCCCCCCCCCGATTAAATAAAAATAATTATCTGTCAAAAATACAAGAACAATTAGGTAACAATATTGATGAAACATTCATACATCTTTATAAAAAAACCTAGTGAAAATGCGTTGAAAATAGAAAACTATTTCATTCAATTTTAGTTTCAGTAGTAACCAAAATTTGGCTTATTTTTACAATAGTAAATTACTTGTAACCAATCCAAATATAATTTCAAAATTCTTAATGCAACTTCGAATGG
>JAPMOQ010039716.1:8795-21011 GCA_026543055.1 Argiope trifasciata
TATATATATATATAATAAAAAGCAGAAGCTAGTGCAATTTAATACAAAATATCAACTAAGAATAAGAACTATCTAAATAAAATGACAAAAATATACATTCACAATTAAATTAAAATTGATAAATATCAAACAAAAAGCAATAAAGCTCTGGAAAGGATATGAGACCCGAAAGCTGTTTACTTCTGACTGCAGGTCGTTGGAACAGCAACACAGGCGGGGGTTGCTCTGCGAAGGGAGGGGTGACAGTTTTTTGGTCACATCGGTGAAGTGACCACGTCGTGGGACCCCGGCTTCAATCCGAACTACAGCAAGTTTGGTTGCCTCTTCCCAAGGATCCAGGAAGAAAATTCAAAGTAGGATTCGTCAACTGGAAGAAAACCGAGATCTGTTTAGATTCCGGGAACATTAATCCCGAGAGTAGCACTCGACATACACGTTTTTATTTTATGTTTTTACGGAGCGTTTATTTGTATTTGTGAGTGCGTTTGTTGTTCTTCTTTTTCTCCCTCTTTTTCTATCCTTGTTTTCAATTTTTTTTTCATACTTTTATTAACATATTTCAGAATCTGTATGATATTTAACTTAAATCCACTTCCAAACCTGCTCTTCAGAAAGCTCATTTCCTTCGGCTTTGTTTTATCCAATATGAAATTTCCTACCTCTATTTCAATCAATAAATGTCAGAAGTCGAACACTAGTCACGGGGATGGATAGAACAGGAGCGTGTTTCCATGTCTCTCCCACACCCGGTTCATGACACTCTTTAAATAACCAGAGGGTTACGGTTGCAGGGGCAGGAAGTTGTGTTGTGTGTCCACTACAATACATAATATCTAAATAAAGGTCATTTAATATATCCGAATAGATCTTTCTCTATTCCTTCTGCAGTCACACCACTTATTTCAATAAACCTTATAAATTACTCATATGTACTTAATCTTTTCTTTTCAAAATTGATATGCTTAGAAAGGGCAGAAGTATGTTTTTATGGGAAAGTTAAATGTTATAATATATTATAGAATCCATTTAGATATTGTAATGACTTGATCTCGATAGATCAAAGAATACTCAGAATTCTTAGACACTTCTTCATTTTACAGTCCTATATATGTACAAAGAACAACTCGTTCTTATCTTGATTAAATAATTGCCATTTACATCACAACAGTCCGAATTGAAGGGTTTTACTTGAAGATCAGCACTCCACTTAATAGTAAACACAACACCACCGGGAATTCACGGGTCGGTCAGTCAGTGATCATTTCAGACGGCGCTCCAAATCCACCGGACTCATGGGTGTACTCCAGCTGTCTCCCAGAAACAATTCTCTCCTTTCCAAAAAAAAAAACTCTCCGTATTTTATCTCAGTAAAAGTCTCCGCCTCCTCTTTTTCAGTCGCTACCGGTCCTCTCTTCCGGCCAATCATGTCCAGCAAAGGACATTTTTCCAAGGGCTTCAGTCTGCCGTCAGAAGGTAATGAAGGCGCGCCGAAAAGTCTGGAACATGGGGTCTGCTTACACTAGGGAAATTCGGCATCCAGATGTCTGGGTGTTCCATTGTCTCAGAAAGCGCTATCACTGTCTTCTGGGCGAGGAATTTCCCCGTGTGTTCTTTCAGCTACAGATGCCTCAGATCCTAAAAGGAGACCATCTGGTTATTTCAAGGTGTCTAACAAACACAAATTGGCGCAAAAAATGGCAAAAAAAACACAGCTGGAGGAAATAGTTTACCACTAAAGGGGGAATGTTACAATATTGTAATACGTAGGTGCATTTATATTATCTTTAATTTGGTTAAGAACTTCATTTCCTAAGGTAAAAATAGATTAATCCCTATTGTACGTTATGAATTCTCGTCATCTGACCGTGGTCCGAAAGAATTAGGTCCGTCCCCAAATAGCCTTGGCGTTGCTTTACAACGAGACGTTAATATATCTAAACCAGTGATTCTCCACTTGTGGTGCGTGCCCCCCTAGGGGGATGCCAGCACACTAATGAGGGGGCGCGAGCATATCCAAGAGAAAATGTTATTTAAAAAAATTGATTAAGGGGCTGAAAGGAAAGAACACATACACACATAAAAAAAACAAAATACATTTCGACATATTTAATAATAACCTTATTAAATTAAAACAATTTACTAAATTAAAAACAAATTTAATAATTATTAGTGACTTCCTTGGGCCAGTTTTGTAGATCAAAGTTTTCGAAGGAGGGTTTAATATTAGAAATAGACACTCTCAGTTCTTTTTCTATATTTAGTTGAGATCTAAATTTTGTCTTCAAAGGGGCCACAGCAGAAAATCCAGTTTCACAAAGGTAAGATGTTGAAAGTGGTAGTAGAATGCGTAATGCCCTTGTTTTTAGTGCGGAAAACTCCTCATCCACTCCTGCCCAAAATTTTAAGAGTGATTTATTACTAAATTGACTTTTGGTTTCGCCACTTGCCGGGAAGTCTATGAAGGTTCCTTCCTCTTCAATTGAGAATCCTTCGAGAGTATTTTGAAATGGATCCCTCACCCACTGGATATCAGTTTGTCGTCAGCAAGAATGTACTTTTTAAAATTCTTTGCCAGCATTGCTAAATGATTTTCAATGGTTACAAAAAAAAAACTTTACATGTTGTTCTTCTGCCTTGTAAGTTTTAATACAATCATTCAAATTTGTAAACATTGTTAAGTTTTCTTGCTTTAAATTTCTGCTCCACAATTCCAATTTTCTACAAAAAGCATTAACTTTATCACTCGTATTCAATATATGTGTATTTGCTCCTTGCAGTTGAAGATTCAAGTTATTTAATTTCTCGAATATGTCGACTATGTAGTATACTCGAATTTGTCACGAATGTCTCGAATATGTCGAATATGTATCATTTTTATATAATTTACTACGGTTACAACCGTAGTTAACACAATATTCCAACCAGGACTCATTTCTTTGGAAGCCAAAGCTTCTTTGTTGATCATCCAATGTGTCCAGACGCATAGTGGCGATTTTTGTTTCACAAGTGCTTGAATACTTTAGAATCTTCCGTACACAGAACGAGCATCATCGGTGCATATTCCGACGCAATTTTTCCATTCTATGTTTGCCTCCTTCATAAAATCATTTCAGATAGCAAATAATGTGAGTGCTGTTGCTTTGAGTTCTATTGGTTTGCAGAAAAGTAATTCTTCTACTTCTGACACATCATCACAAAATCTAACATAGGCAATGGAATGAGCATCTTTATTACCATCTGTTGAATTACTGAGTTTTATTGAAAACAATTTGTCATGTAACTTCGGAAAAAGCTGACACTCTACATCTTCAGCTATATCAGCAATTCGACGGGCAACAGTATCCTTTGAAAGAGGTATAGACTGCAATTTTTTTGCAAAATTATCTCCATAGTTTCTACAATATCAATTGCGGCTGGCAAAATAAATTCTTCACCAATGGTGTGAGGCTTTTTACATCTCGCTATTTTATATGAAATTTTGTAAGAGACAATTAAAGCTTTTTCATTCACAAAGTTTTTTAAACTATAATTTTTGCTTTTCATGTGATTTTAATGTGATTGTGTGATGTGATTTTTCATGTGAATTTTTCTCTGAGTTTGTTTATGCACTCACTATGAAGCGTTTCCAAATGTCGTTTATGTTTATTAGGTTTCATGCTGTCTGCCGCCAACATTTTTAGGCAAATGATACACAAGGACTTTTCTTCTTCATTTACGTCAGTACTAGTGAACCCAAAATTTAAGTATTCTTGAGAATATTTTCTTGATTTTATTTTCGGAACCACGCTCGTCTGTGTACTTGTTGATGCTTGTCTGTCGTCTAATGCTCGCTTACTCCCGCTTAAAAATTTATCAGTGATTCTGCATAAGTCTGCTGCCGTGAATATTTAATACGGTGAAATGCAATTACACGAAAATATATTTAACATACACATTCAGAATAGATTCGATAGCGATAGAAGGATCGGCTCGAATGAGATTATCTGGAAATGAAAGTGGCGTCATAGAACTTTCTCCTTCCCCCTTTGAGAAAACGTTTTTTCACATCTATGCACTCTCCTAACTTAATTTTTAAGCTGAACAGACAAATCGAAACTTCTCGTGAAACCGTGAGAATGCCCAACATGGCGGGACGCAAGAGCAATAAAAAGGCATAGGATTCTGGTTTTTCAATGCAGAAGATCGGTGTTGCAAAATGTCAATAAAGTTCCGTATTCTTGGTAATTTGTAAAGTTTAAAATTAAGGTTGTACTGTAGGTTTAGCGCCAAAATACTCAAAATACATTTTATTGTATGCGGTAAGGAGGGGGGGGGGGCGCTATGAAAATTATGATTGAAAATTGGGTCGTGAATACTAAAAGGTTGAGAAACACTGATCTAAACCAAACTAAAACCATAAGAAACAGCACAACAATACCTAAGAAGCTTGCATTTAAACCCTTAATCTGTCTTCACCTGGAATGTGCATATCCTAAAAATTGTACTGTGATTACTAGCGATGCAACAAAATTTGGAAATAGTGGCTCTAAATGGCACCACTGACAAAATCCAGAGACGCCCCCTATTGGCCGAAATCGCTATTTACGTCACAGCGGGCTTGTCCAATGTCAAGTGCCGTAAGAAACAACAACACACTTCTTGAAAAATACCGTTTTGCATTTGCACACAGGAAGATTTTTTTAAAATTAATTTTAAATATCCATTTTATTCACAGTAGGTCATTAATATATGTTTAAACTTATTTCAGGGAGAAAAAAAAACCATAACACACTAATTATTAATCGATATTTAACACTTTCTTTTGAAACGTAATTCCTTACGTTACAAATTGTTCAGGCACATCTCTCTAGTTAGTTTAGTTTTATTAACGTCCCTTTGTAAACCAACACTATGGCTATTTCTATTTATCAAGTTATAATTAAATATATAGAGTTTTTTTAAACAATTTTTTCATCAACTATGAATAGAAAAAGCGAGATTTTTTCCCTCATTTTAAATTAATTAAGTAATATTTAGTTAATAAATTAATAGTTAACTAATTATCATATTTTTGATATCTTGTCTGATATCTTCAATTCTACTTTGCACAGACACACCATTCTAGTTGGAGTTTAGCTATAGTTATATCAACGTCCCGTTTTGAAGTAACACTAGGGCTATTTGGGAACGGACGTCATCATTTCGAACCATGGTCAGATGACGAGGATGACACCTGAGCTGCTCCCCCTCTCCATACCGCACCAGCTGGGCAAGTCCATAGGAAACAGCACAACAACACCTAAGAAGCTTGCATTTAATGGTCATCTGTCATTAAATTAATCTGTCATCACCTGAAATCCTAAGATATGTACTGTTATTGCATGCTTTGGATGTAGGGGTGTGGATTGACATCTGTACTTGTCTTCACTTCCTCTCATCGATCCTCCTCTCTTTGCAGGTGTCCAATGTAGTGGGTCGAGCTGACGTCCTGTGCTGCGTTCTGTACCTGGCTGCGCTGATAGCTTGTTGCAAGTAAGAATGTGATATTTTTTCATTTTTAACCTCTGCCTTCTCGCTCCCCTGAAAATGACGGGCTGAAATTCCTACCTCTATTTCTTGTGCCAATGGTATTTCCGGTCTGGCCTATTCAAAAGTAATGCTCCAAAAATATTAAAACAATCTATTTCTTATGCCCAGAATCATATTTATTTCTCAAAATATACGCCAGATGGCTGCAATAGACTATTTGTAATGTTTTTAGAGATAGTTTATTTATTTTAAACTAGATGAGAGCAGAAAGGAAACTCGGTACTATTGTCCTGATTGCGATGTTGGCCTATGCATCTCAGGCTTTAAAATTTATCAAACGAAAAAAAAAAATTGCTAGAATTTATTTACATCATGTGTAAATGCAATAAAATTATAATTGAATGTTTAAAACGCATATTTTTTTATTTTCTCTCTTTCTTGGAAAACTGACATTCAGTCATAATTACCCTAAATTTGGACTTTTTTGGACCGTTGGATTTGGACCGACTTTTTTAAATTTCAAGCTAAAAACCAACAATGAATAAAACGTTTTACATATACTTAGTTTTATGTAATTTTCTTGAATAAAAAATAGGAACTTTTATGACCATTTTCTTCAAAATGATGCGACCGTTAAGGGGTTAATGTGTTAATTATTAGGGAGGTCGAACCAATTCGGAAATGTACAAACTGTTAAATTTAAAGTATACGACTACGTGCGGAGGAACATTTTTTTGAAAAATTAGATTTTTAAAAAAGTATTTATATTTTTTAGATGTATTGTTAATTATAAATACTATCAATACAAAAACATTATTTGAAAATGTAATATATTTTGAGAAATGGGGAAATATGCTGCACATTCTAATGAAATTGAACCAGACGGTTAACACTCTACACAAAATGGTAAAGCAGGAATTCTATTTTTCTTTGTGCACAAGCTGTAGAATATAATAATGAATGAAATGAAACAAAATCTAAGAAACATTTAGAAATGCAAAGAAGTGATGAGTAAAAATACACGTACAGATGCATTTTTCCCACAAATTCACAACTTAATCTCTCTAAAAACACCTACAAATGAAAAAGTATTTCACCAGCAATGAAACTTTTGGTTCCTTTCATCACCCATATAATTTAAAACACACGCTGAAATATTTATGTCAATACCTCTATTAGTTTTTGAGATATCATGATAAATGTGGAGAACTTGTATGAAAATTAAAGTTTTGGGAAAATGGAAGACACATTTTTGCTGAAAAATATGCGACCCTGGATGGTAGGTGAGTCCTGCCTTTTCCTAGAAAAAATAAACTGTTTTGGAAAGTCTGAACTTCAAGAAATAACAAAAATTCCCAATGCGGCTAATAACCTGTGTTTCTAACGTCGTCGGACACTTTAATGTAATCAATACGAAGGATACATTAGATTGATGAGTGACAATCAAGCGTCTGAAAGGATACCTGATATAAATTTAAGAATCAATAAAATAAATAATTTTCTGCATTTCATGATGTCGTGTCCGTGTTTCCAAGGCAAGGATTGCAGTGGTTTCTGAGGGTAAAGCACCCGAAGGCAGAAGTTTCAACGAAGATCACAGACATTCACGCGCACAACCCCTTTTTGCAGGGGGGCACATTCTCAAACCTCACAGATAGAACATAGATGAAGTGCATCCCTTCTCAAACTGGGACGGACATATCACGAGGAAGATACTCTACCTCAAAGGATTTCTGCATTTAAATTAGAAATAAACCTCAAATATTTGGATGGGGAAAAAATACATTACTTTTACGTGAACTTCAAGACTTTGTTTAATATGTATCGGTTTGCCCAATATAGGTGAAATGTGCAACATTTTGCTCTACAATTTCCTGCCATTTTAAAGCTGGCTTCATAATGCCTCACTCATAGAAGTCCCTATTGAGAAAAAAGCTCTTGTGAACTACTTTCTCAATCTTCTCTTGATGCCTATTTCTTATCACTAAGAAAGATTGCAATGCAAGATAAAGATGATAATCGCTTGGAGCCTGGTTCGAACTGCATGGTGGATGCATCAAAACTTCCCAACCAAGGTCTCGCAGTTTCTGGCGAGTCACTATAGACATGTTGGGGCCTGATGGAATCCAACGCCTCATCTGTTGGTTAATTCTGGCGGTTTCTGATCAATCGCTAGCTCCAAACAATCCCGTTGTTGACAGTAGAAAATTTAGTGTTTAGTCTTACGGAAACTCATATAAATAGATATCTTTCCATTCCAAACAATTGCAAATGCACCAAAAAAATCGACAAAACAGGAACGGCACCTGATTAGCCGTTACAGTATCGGGACCTTTCCTGTCACACCAAATGCAAATTCGAAAAAATCAACGAAACCGAATTTGCACTTAATATTTGTTACCGTATTGGGACGTTTCCAGTCACACCAAATACAAATGCACCTAAAAATTCGAAGAAACCAAAACTGCCCGTAAATAACTGTTACAGTATCGGGACCTTTCCAATCCCGCCAAATGCAAAAGCTCCAAAAATAGACTAAACCGAAATTGCACATAATTAGCTCTTACAGTATCGGAACCTATCCAGACACACCAAATGCTAATTCACCGAACACTAGATGATACCATCATGTCAAGTAATTAGCTTTTAAATTATAGAGAGCTTTCCAGTCCCACCAAATGCACCAAAAAAAACTCGATGAAACCAGAATGGCACGTAATTAGCTCTTACAATATCGGGATCTTTCCAGTCACACCAAATGCAAATGCACTAATATCAACGAATTTTCACCTAATGAGCTCTTTAAGTATCGGGGACTTTCCAATCCCGCCAAATGTAAATGCAACAAAAAATAGACGAAACCCCACCTGAATATAATTAGCTTTTAAAGTATTAGGACCTTTCTTGTCCCACCAATGCAAATGCAGCAAAAACTTGATGAAATCAGCATGCAGGTAATTAGTTGTTTCAGAATCGGGACCTTCCCAGTCAAACCAATTGCAAACGCACCAAAAAATCTCGACGAAACAGAAACTTTAAGCAATTAGCTGTCACAGTGTAGGGACATTTCCAGTAACAATAAAGGGAAATGCACCAAAAATATCAACAAAACCGAAATTGGACATATTTAGCTGTTACATTATCTGGACCTTAACAGTTCCACCAAATGCAAATGCACCAAAAAAACCTGGATGAAACCAGGCTGGCAAGTAATTAGCTGTTTCAGTATCGGGGAATTAAAGTTCATTATCAGGTCCAAGCGCAAAGGCAACCAGAATACTCGATGGTACCAGAATGGCACGTAATTGCCGTTACCGTATCAGGACTTTTCTAGTCCCACCAAATGCAAATGCACGGTAAAAAACTCAATGAAATCAGCATGAAGAGCAATAAGCAATTTCGGTATCGGCACCTTTCCAGTTCAGTTCCGGACCAAAAGCAAATGTAACCAAAAAAGTCGATATTACTAGAATGGAACGTAATTGCTTGTAGCAGTATTGGGACCTATAAAGTTCAAGCGGATGGAAATGTAACAAAAAAAATGGACTAAACTAAAAGTGCACGTAATTGGCTGTTTCAGTATTGGGACCTTTCCAGTCCTACCAATTGCAATGGCACCAAAAAAACGCGATGAAACCAGAATGGTATGTAATTAGCTGTTACATTATCGGTTTCTTTCCAGTCCCTTTAAATGCAAGTGCACCAAAAAAATCGACGAAACCAGAACGGCACGTAAATAGCTGTTACTCTATCAGGACAATGAGCAGCATTCACCATTTCAGCCGCCTGGCTTGCATTTTCACCTTTATCAAAAAAAAAAAAAAAAAATTGTAAAAATGTAACTAATTTTCTCTTTGTTAACTTACATTTTTAATACCTTACAAATAAGAACTGAGCAGAGCGAAGAAAAAAACAGCAAAAGAATTTTTTAAAGCAAGATGCCAATTTGACAACGAGCATAAATCTGAAAGCAATTCCTTCCGAGATATCGATCACTACATCCATCTGCCGACAAAACAATATAGTTCTTTTTCCCAAGCCTGATATTTAGATTTTCAGGTTTGAGAATGTCGTTGACAGCAATGTTCTTTAAATAATCTTTAAACTAGGAAAGTTTATCCCAAAATTAATCCTTTTCAGAACGTGAACGTGAAGGCTCATTTGGACTTCAAACTATTTAACAGCAATTATTTATTTCCTTTGAACTCTTAAGAAACAAAAAAAAGGCTTAGTAAGTTTTGATTAAGTTATCCGACTGCGTAAAAAACATTAGTTTTCAATCACATTGGAGATTTTTTTGTGTTGTTATTTCAGACTTTCTTCTTTCCGAAACAGTTTATCTTTTTCAGGAAAAGGAAGGCCTGAACCATCATCCAGGGTCACATGTTTTTCAGCTAAAATTTGTCTTCCATATTTTCAAAACTTTCATTTTCATAAAAATTCACCGTCGTTAACATAATATCTCGGAACCTAATGGAGGTATTCACATAAACATTTCAGCGAGTGTTTTAAATAATAGGGGAAACGGAATGCACCGAAAGCTCTATTATGGGTGAACTGCTTTTTAATTTGTGTGTGTTTTTAGAAAAATTAAGTTGGGAATTTGTGGAAGCAATGCATCTATATTTTTACAGACAACTTTGTTGCATCTACAAATACTTCTTAGATTTTGGTTCATTTCATTCATCATTGTATTTCATAACTTGTGTGTAAAAGAAACGGAGGATTGCTGCATTGCAGTTTTTGTGTAGAGTGTTAACCGTTTAGATAAAATGTTTTTAAATTGTTCTGTTTCTCAAAACGTATTATATTTTCAAATAATTCTGTTACATTTATAGTATTTTGTATGATCATTGACAATACATATAAAAACCTTAGCTTTATGTAGTTTTTGAAAAATCCAACTTAAAAAAAAATTCTCCGAATGTAGTTGAATGAAATAAAGTAGAAGACTACACTAAACACCATCACGATTTTCTGGTTCAGAAATACATTCACTGAAGCAAAAGTGCTCTAAATTATGTGAAGTTGCATACAGTGGGAAACGAGTTGCCATCTAAAATTTCCATTTGAATTTATTTTGCATCTTTCATTATATTTTTCGAAGTCAAGAAACGGTGTTTTAATATGTTTCCAAAATTTATAATTGCGGTTTCTTCATAAACCAAAGAATGTTTTAATTTTTTTATTAATAACTTTTCTAGTTCACTTTTTTCTAGCTCATTTGACACAGAGAGGTTGAGAACCAGTATAAAAATCAACCTGTAAATCCTGCATACATTTATCTCGATATATTAAAATATTTTATGTATTTTCCCAAATGCATTACCAAGTTTGATGTTTGAACATGTCAAGAATGATGTTTGAGCATGCACATCAGAATCAGTTGGATGCGAAGGTTCAATGAAAAAACTCTTCTTCACAATTATCTTCATCGCTAAAATCTCTTTCCGCTTCATTTAAAAGTCTCCGGAGCTCTGAATATTTCATTATTTTTTTAGTTTACAGAAAAGGTCAAGAAGCGGAGCTCTAATACATTATCCAAAATTTAAAGTTGCAGTTCCTTCGTAAACGAAACAGGAATTTCAGAATACTTTTTCCGCATTTCTCTCTCGTTTCTTTTATTTTTACAGAATGAATTTGAAAAGAGATTGAAAAACTTTAAGTACGAATTCAAACATTTAGCTCTTTCGCTGAAGACCGGTTGATCTGTGGCTATTTTTAGACTGGGAAACACGACGATTGTTTCTGTGAGAAGGCGAGAATTATTATTTTTTTATCTCTTCGCATCGAGACGAGGTGACCGTCTGTCTGGGCAAAAGTGCGTGACTTTAAAAAAAAATGTGTTTGCGGATGTTTTAACCCCCAAGTTCAATTAAATATCGCAGGAATTGAATCAAACAGGAATTTTCTGAACGCCTTTCTGAAAATGCAGAGTGAGGGGAGTGTGAAAAAGTGAAAGCGAGATTTTAAAATTCCATTTCCGGAATGCAATTCGTGTACTTCGATCCAATCAGAAACGGCGTTTCACATTAATCAAACTGTTCCTCGCACTTTTTCTAAAAGGCTCTTCCAGGCTTCTGCCTCATAAATTCCGGGTGAGATTTTGCTTACCTGGCAAAAAGGCAAAAACGTGGAGGATATAATTGAATTTCTCCTGCCTGCAAGATTGTTTGTGAAAATGAGTTTTATCTCTCAAATTGCGTTTTTCAGGAATTCAGAAACAACATTCATGTTGACCTAGGATGTTAGTTTAGGTATATTAACGTCCAGCTGTAAAGCAAACACTAGGAATATTTTCGGATGGAGCTCATCATTTTGAACCGCGGTCAGATAACGGAGACGACAACTGAGCTGGCAAACCCCTTCTCAAAACTTCCACACAGCACCTAGAAACCATCGCAGAAGGTGCACGAAATAAACACCGGCCTGCTCCAAGAAACTTTGACAGAGCTAGGGAAGTAAACACCGGCCTGCTCCTAGAAACACTGACAGAGCGAGAGAAGTAAACACCGGCCTGCTCCTAGAAACTTTGACAGCACGAGGGAAGTAAATACCGGCGTGCTCCTAGAAACACTGACAGAGCGAGAGAAATTCACATCGGCATGCTCCTAGAAACACTGACAGCGCGAGAGAAGTAAACACCAGCCTGCTCCTAGATACACTGACAGAGCGAGAGAAATACACAACGACCTGCTCCTAGAAACA